>JAVQKC010113662.1:0-10841 GCA_036025475.1 Philypnodon macrostomus
TATGTGTGGTGTTGGTGATGGGGTGTGTGAGTGTGGTGATGGGGTGTGGGGTGTCTGAGGGAGGGGGGATGATGGGTTAATGTTTTTATTTCTGTAAAGCACATTGTGTTGCATTTTAAATGAATGAAAAGCACTTTATAAATGAAGATTGATTGACTAAAGGAAAATATGAATTCTGGCAGATTACCTACTTTACATTGTAGAACAGGGTTAGATAGTCAAATTTATTTAAAAAAAATGTTATCCAACATTTTTTTATGTATTTCAAGAAACCTCCAGACTACAGCTTTAAGCATGTCATTGATAATATAATGTAATTTAGAGAACTAACTAACTTTTGGTGTGAACTGTTATTCTTATTCTCCATTTTGGAAGAAATGGGCAGTTTGAACACTGTATCAGAAGCGGTGGAGAAAAATCACATAAAAGAGTGTGTTGTGTCGTATACATGAAGCATGTATATTTAGAGCGCGCAGGCAGCATCTATAAAATTAGTCTTTCTTTTATCTGATATCAAAGGGCTGCACACAAATCTATTAGACCTCCTTGTTTAAAAAACATATTACACTGGGACTAGAGCTTTTCAAGCAAAATGTAGACTTTTGTTTTGTACAAATATAATTAGACTTATTTTTAAGATATGGCTGCAATGTTGAAGCTAATTTGTATTTAGTAAAGTACAGTCCTTGATGCACTATTCCCAGAGGCAGAGAGGCCCAGTTTGTATTTTGAAAAGGCATAAAATCCTTGAATTAAACAAAACTCCAGGGTCTTGCACTTTCCAGAGATTGTCGACAGCTGGATATATCGAGATTATAATAGCTGTCTCTGTGGTATAGTTTTCTCTCTTGTAAGGGACCACAGTAATTTGTATTTTTTCCTCAGTCAATATACAAGAGTGCTATAAAAAAGGCCCGATGGTAGCTGTACAATGGGTTTGAGAAATAAGTCCATGAACAGAAACATTACCATTGCTCACAAAGAAGTACTTGGAAAATTGAGATGTAAAGTGGTATGGATTTTAAAAAGGCTCTCGCTGAATCATCTAATACTGTTTTTATTGACCAAAAATGGAGTCTTGTTCAGGATATTTGAAACAACAGAGAGGATTCTGTGTGTCATTCGTGTGCTACCGTAGGTTCTCTCCTGTTTTAGGTTAATTGGTAACTGCAAATTGCTCGTAGTGATAATGTGAGATTGAATGTTGTTTGTCGTTTGTGTCCTCGTCTGAGCCATGGCCACTGTTCAGGGTGTAACCTACATAAAACCTATAGTTGCTTCGATAAAATCATGACACAGGATTACAATGATGATAACTGTACTTTCTGACTACATTATTTAGATCATACTTTTAATTCTAAATGAGGGTTATTAAACCTTGATGGTAAAAATGGTGAAATGGTTGCCTTGCTCGTCAGACAATCAAACGATCCTAGGTTTGAAATCTGATGTATTTTGAGCAATGCTTTTACAGGTCATGATGTAAAAAATGAATGCATAAAAAAGAATTAAAAATGTAGTAGAAGTAGTAATATTAATTCAAATGTAATATTATTCTTTCCCTATACCGTTTAGTTATTCTAGGTATGGGTAATCTGGGCTAAAACATTTTATATACTTACTAATGTATCATGAACAAATAACGTAAATGAAAGACTACAAGGCCTGGTTTACATGAATGTATGCTTAAGTACATTACATACTGTTGGCTGTAATGTAAATGAGTGTTCTTTCATGAGACAAATGAAGTCAGATGGCGCAAACCCCCGACAGACTGCATCGCTGAAAAATTCATAAAGGTTAAACTAACTGTTTGTTGTGATGTTTCGATGAAAGATGGCAAGCCGCTCCCTACAGTATACCATCTGATGCTGCTGTACCAAACATATGCACGCACATGTAGATTCATCTGGAACATGGGCAGACTGGGAAGCACAACGCTGAACAGACATGACCCACATCCGCGTTCAACACTAATTCACAGTTTCTTAATTGTATTGTGCATAAAATGGTTGCTAAAGTAAACTCCCAAGGCTAATTCGCATACAAGTCAGCCGTCTCTAAGAGTTCTTTGATTGTGAATAGAGTTGGAGGCTATAAGTGAACTGCTGACATTTCTAGACATTTAGATACCTACAGGGTCATATTGAGACTAAACAGAGCTTGACTTGATAAGACAGCTCAATATAATACCTACAACGTATATAACCTATAACTTTTTAAATAATAACAGTCATTTTACTTTGAAGAAACCAATACTCTTACTTGACTACATTTTGGTTTTCAATTATTGTTACTTCTCTATTGATTATCTTGGTATTTCTTTATGTCCTACACAGTAAAATGAGATGTGTTTTTTGTGGTATATTGTAGAGCTTTTCTTAGTTTATGTTTTAAAATGGAAAAAAATATTATTAAGTCATTATTTAATTAATTCATTTGAAATAATGGTACTCTTCTGCCCAAATGTAGCCTTTCCAATATATGTATGCTGTACATTAGTACATTAGCATACAAGCCCTTGACTTGAAGAATTATTACTCAGGCTAGAGAAGTGGATCCTTTAGGACGTCTAGGGCTGACTCTTTGTAGTATACCAATGAGCAATAATATAACAGAGAGATTGGAGCTTTGAAAGGACAACTTGACTGTTTCCTGTGGGGGATTTCCAGGGGATATCTGACAAAACACACAACAACAACCATATACCTCTTTTTAGTGGTTCTCAAACTGTGGTACAGCAACCAGTGGTTTCACACGGATTTGTTGTGGCATTTAGTCTTTAGCATTTCAAGTCCTGGTTTAGTGCTTCCTGGTTTTGTCCTGGTTCAGTCTTGAGTGAGTGCTGGTTTTGTCTCCTTTTAGTCCAATAAAATGGTACTTGAAAAACCTTTAGAATCCCTGTTGCAATACGTATGAGCGGTCAAGAGGAACATGTCAAAAATCTAGACTCATTTAACACTATTCAATAAGGTAGGGAACATTTTCAACCCAATATTTGTCAATTTATGTGTCAAATTGAACAGAAATTGCCTTTCCAAGTAAAGTGGGTCTGGATTCGCAAGCATATAACATGGAATACATGTTTTCCTTAAGGTTATTATACAGTAAGTCCAGAATCTCATATTTCCCAAAAGTAATGTTGTTACCTTGTGCGGCATAGCTGGTTCAGGAGTGTAGGGGGCCAGGCTGGGTGGCACATCTGTGATATAGGTCTTCTTGGGGGCTGCATGCTGGTACGTTTGGGTCGGGACAGGCTCTGGTCTCCTGGTGCCTCCTGCCGGTCCACCACCTTGATACTGCTGATCGTGGTAACCTCCGTGGGCCATCGGGGAGAAGCCCGGCTGTGGAGGCCCGTAGGCGAAGTCTGGACCTCTGGGCTGAGCGGGCATGTACTGCACTTGGGCCAGACTGCGGATAGGGTGCTGTCCGTAAGCTTGTACTCCCGGGGCGGGGTGCTGTGGGCCGGGCTGGGCTGACCTTACCTGGACGTAAAGATGGGTAATATGACAAAACTATAATATCACGATTTTATTAAGCCAACTTCACAATTTAATATCATATTGCACATCCCTACCTGGACGTTGAAGGTGGGTTGGCTGGGAGTGGAGGCCGTGGCGTAGGAGGCTGGGACAGGTTGGGGAGTAGGATGGCTTTGAGGTTTGGCAGGACTCACGGAGGAGGGTACGGCCGACACAGCGGCAGGAGACTGTGCTTTAGGAGTGGACCTCTTGGTGGCAGTTAGAGGGGGCTGAGTGGGGATGACCATTCTCTTGTAGCCAGTCACAGGGGCATTTGGAGAGGAGGTGGCAGAGGTCACGGAATTCTACAAAACACAGAAAAGTGAATTACAGATATCTGCAGCATAAATGCAATACGTAGACGTTTTATTGCATTTTAGAAAGAGTCTCTAATTTAAACCAAAAGTGAAATATTCAGAACTTTCTGTGGCTAGTGTTCAGTCTTACATGAACAGGCACTTTAGATTTACCAATTGACCTGCATGTCTATGGCTAGTGTTTGTTTGTTGCAGATCCGTCCACTGCACACTTGGATTATCCCTCCATAAAAATATTGTGACAGAAAAGTTACAATTTCAGGGTCTATTAATTACTGTGGCTGATGAAGATGAGACTGTTTTATTTACTGAGTTTACCCTGCACTGACACTATTAGTCAGTGTGAGTCGATTGCGGGTCTACCTCGACAGCGCAGCCTCTCCACAGCCCGTGACCGGCCGTAATCTATGGCTAATAAAGCAGGAGGGAAGGGCATAAATTGCTGGGCAGAGGGCGCCATGACAGCCGATTGGCAACGGCACATGACACTTGTGCTGACTACGGCTGCCTGGACGGGAAAGATGCTAAATCACAAAGATTTGTGAGGGTGCTGTTCCTGGGAAGAGATGGCAATAAAAGACACACTGCGGTGCTGGGAGTCGGGCAACAAACAAACAAGGATTTCGGATGGATTCCATGCAAATCCTGAATCCAGTGATGAAAACCAATATAATATCAAGGTATGTCAATATTATTTGTTTGTTTTTGCTGGCACACCTTGACCCATTGTATGTGTGGTTCTGTGGACTTGAAGTACGTTATTAAATGTAGTCTTGGTCAAACCATCAACAATATGGGCTATGTACTTGCCACACAATGTAAAGCATGCAGTGCAATACCCTTCCACAGGCCTTCCAATCCATTTCTCCAGGCTTTGGACCAACACCAAAAGAACATTGGACTGTGACTCCTAAATTGAAAAGCAATTCAGCAGAAAGGCCAGCCATAACAGAACCCCCGTCTGTAGATCTGCATTTCTTTTGTACTTTGAGGGCTGTTGTTGTTGTCTCTATCTGGACACCATCTGATTTGTCTGCAGTAATTTGAGTGGCCTGTGGTAGTGTAGTCAGTATTAAATCCATCTATGAATCAAGTCCTAAAAAGCAGCGGCTCATAAGTCAGTGGTGTTTTATGGAGATGTCAGCGGCTCTGCCCCGAGTGTGTCTCATGTAAGTAATAATCGTTTTTCCCCACCGCCGCAGATCGGTGTCAGACGTTCTGCGGTCTAAAAAGGGCCCATCATTAACCTTGAATGGCCTTATTAGGTTATTGCTCGAAGCCAGTCAATTACTAAAACCGCGCCACTAAGAGAACAAAAACACTCACTTGTAGAGCACAGACCTTTTGGAACAGACTTTGAAGACATGTCATCTAAAGTGGGGCAGAGCATCAACTCTCATTGATTTTTTTCCTAACCTCTGATCAAAGCTGCTGGATACAATATCACCAAGAGTCTTTCTGCACACCACCACTTGTGAGTACTGTAATAGTGTGCCTTTCAGTCAGACACTCTTTGACAAGCACAAAAAAATCTTCATTGTCTACATAAAAGCTGCTGTTTTAATTTAGATGATGAATTGGATAGCAGCAACACATCTCAAAAAGCTGAAACAGGTCTAACAAAAGGCTATCTCTCAGAGATGTAAAGGGGGCAGAGGTTTACCAAACAGTAAATAAAAAATCTAATGTGTCAAAATAAGAAAATTTGTCTGTAAAAAAAATAAATATTTTCTTTAAGATACTTTATTGGCAAAAATATATATATTTTTTTCATAATAATTTTTTTTTTTTTTACGTTTTACGGTAAAAGTTGGTTTACTCTGAAAACTGGGTCTCTATAAGAATGAGGTTTTTCAAAAAGTGGTCACAACTTTGATTCGAGGACAAATTTTGAGCCCTTTTGAAGATTGGGTAAGAGGTGCATGCTTCAACTTTGTCTAAATCCTATCTAATGGAAGTCAAAGGGTAGGCCCTAAGGAAGCTCCACTAAATATTCTCAGTGTGATTGCTGTCTCACTGATTAGCGCCGATGTTTATTTAAAAACTGTGTCTGTCTGCGTATGTACGGCGAAATCTCCACTATGCCCTTTAGGAAGTGAAATTACTTCATTTAAATGTTTCATGGCTTTTAAATACTTCAGATTATTAATTTATCTGGAAGGCTTTAGAACCTACGCTAACGTTTACTTAGCCGAGCACTGGAAATGCAAATGGGGCCCTCAAAATAATTACACTGTCATGGTACGTTTTCCACAAATTACATTAAGAGAATGGATTCAGCCCTTTTTGGAGCGAGATGAGCCTGATCAAATGCAGTGTATCTTCAGAAGTGTGAGGAGCGGAGACATCAATGTAGTGGTCCGGCTGCATGTTGATGATTTGTTACTCTTGATCAGCTAGGTCTACAGACAGTAAAAGCCGGGCATGGCAAACATAAAATGAAAGAATAAAATTATATTACTTTACTTCCGTTAGTACTCTATATGATATATGATAATTCAACATGGATTCTGGGCAACAGTCTAACTGTTGAATGAGTCAGTGTGCGTGCCTGCGTGTTAGCCCTACAACTACATGACCATGAGTGAATGAAAAATTAATAAAAACGGACAGTGACTGACAAAAAGCTATATCATCAGTCCTTCTACCAGTTCCTGTTGCTGCCATTGGTCATAATGCATGTTCAAAACACCATGGGGGACAAAAAATCCTTATATACAGAAATGTGTTAGTAAATTCAGGTTCCTTTGGTGGCCCATAGTAAAAATGCAGTGAAAAGATGCAGTGCTTTCATTGTTGTTGCCTCAGCTTCCCTTCCTCACACGCACACTTCCAAAAGTTTTCCTAACCCCTCGCTCCAGCCTAATTCAGACTGACTTTGCAAACAACATGAATGTGAAATTTCACAGAGACTCTCCAGAAAGCCTTTGACACATTAAAAAAGATTAGGAGAGACTATAGCAGCCTTGGGGGTCCAGTTAAAACTGTTAACTTTGCATTTCGAGCCACAAGGGCGGGGGTTTATAATTTTTTTCTAAGTGATCTTGGGGAAAACCCCTGAAGACAGAGAAGTTGTGCATCTTTACAAACTAAGACCTTGGATATTTCTCCCTCAACTTCAGTGCGCCTTAGACAAACAAAGCTTACAGCAGCCTGTCTGCATGTGTGGTTTATGTAGGTACAGCCTGACCACAAAAAAAAACTCCCCAGATGAGAGAAAGTAATTATATCTGCCCTTTCAGTTGTTCACATAACATCTTTGTATTTGTATTAGTGTATATGAGCGCAATCATAAACAGTTAAGACAATGCTGCAGTGTCCTACAGCATTTTATGTTTTGAAGTGTATTGAATGTTTTGATTTTGTAAAAGACATCTGAAGTGTAAGATGTAGACATTAGGTCTAGAGGAAAACTGATTGTACCAGCTACAGTAACATTTTCATAAAGCCAATATTAACATTCATACTTTTCATATTATCCCCATCCGGAAATTTTATTCTGGATTAAGCTTACTGTGGCTATCAACTCATCTGTCTAAACCAACCAACTAAACAAACAAAACAGCAAATCATTGCAAATTGAAACCCACTGATGCTGTATATGATGTAAAGTGGGTTGCCTATAGTCTGTAGAGGCCGGGGGAGGGACTAAAGTAAAATAATTATAACTACTTTATATAATAGAACAAGGTCAGACATTTCACAACATATTCTTCAACTTACGGACTACGACTTTAAGCAGGCTTTTTTTTTTTTTTGTAGGAGCTCTATCTGTCCCACTAAAAACCACCACAAAAACCAACGCTGGAATATCCAATTTTACAAAAGACATGCTCCAAAAAAGTGAAATATCATGCAGTCGTTTAACTCATCTGCTTTTCCTCCTCCGTACAGTCTCACAATTGAGGGTATCACTTCTGCCTAAAATAGTTCCCGATAAAGCACATTAAATATGATTAAACGGCGTCTCTCCGGATCGTGGCGAGACCTCTAGCTGTTTTTCGACTATCTTCTCCGTTTGCAGATAAAGCCCTATACACACTTGCCCGGGCAACTTTTACGCTTCCTCTTCCTTTTTCTATCTGCAGATCTCATTCTTTTTGCTCCTTCAAGAGATAGTTGCGTGAAAAGCCTTGAACAAGTACATATTTTTCAAATGCGACTTTCTATCAGTTTGAATGGTGTAAAACGTGAAAATTATTAAAGATAAAATTAAATTATCTTTTATGTCTTTTGAGAAAATAGACTTTGTTCTGGCCTGATATTGTCAAAATATTCCAAACTTGGCAACCGCTAAAAGAATTTCTCAATCGAAACATGCGTGTATGTTGACTTTCTGTGGTCGGAAGTCCTAAGGGCAGCAGGCTATCTGATCTTTTATTAAACTGCGCGTCTTTGTTGTTACTTTAAAACGTGTAGTTATGTTTTAAGATGAAAATATTCACAAAGTACATCCTCAAGTAGTCACATGAGAACGGAAGAGAGAGCAGACGGGAAGAGGAAACTTTGTTCTGATTCAGGAATACCGTCTTAGCCGAGGAAGACGACTCATGAGACCTTTCAAACGGCAAGACAAAGTTGACACGTGAAATTACTTCACTATTCTCTGAGTAGTTTTGCTGAATATTCTGTTACATAGACCTCAAGGTACATATAAAGACATGTGCAAAGGATCATTATGATCAATTATTCTGTAATAAGAATATAATAACAGTGTACTTGGAGTGTAATTACAGTGTTATTACAATGCATTTACAATGTACTTACAGTTTTCTAACTGTAAGTGCCTAGGAAAACACAGCCCATATTCAAAACCGTTGTTTATTGTTATTCCTATTGCCTCCTATTTTGAAATAAATGTCCAGATGCATTTAAATTTCACCCTCTACCATCTGTAAATCAAAACGTAAATCAACAGGTACCAAAAAATAGTAAAAAGCAAGGCTGACCAGGCAGAATGTGTTGGCTGCCCTTTGGCTATCATTCTAAAAATGTAAATGGTTATTTTGAGAATAGCCTATTTCATATAATATTTGTACAAAACAACAAAACAGGAGTAAATAAAGCTTATTTCTAACTACATAACAGACCTTGCACACATTTAGAGAGGTTTTGAACAGAATGTGCACATGCAGGGAGCAGATGTTTTTCCATTATGTCTCTCTGCGTCTTCCATGGACCACAAGACTACAGAGGGATATGAAGCTCTGTGGATACTTGAGCACCTCAAGACAATGAAGATGAACATGTTCAAACTTCAGTTATGTAATCTTTAAAAAGTGGGTTTCGGGTGAAAAGCATGTAATTTTTTGAGTATGATGTAACAACATCATACAAAGTAGGGCGTATTACTCACTGATGCAACTAAAAAATCATTTTCGGGGCTTGTGTGTGAAAAGAGTCCCTGTGAGTCTCCAGTGGTGGTGCTTCTGCAGGCTATGGGTACAAAAGGAGGAAATGTGGATTTTGTAGCTCCGTCTCACGCAGCAGAAACTAATTGTTTCATCCAGCTCCTGCAGCAGTCGGGCCGCTCTGAGCACACAGCCTGACTCATCTCTGTAATGAGCTCCTGTGCACTCGTGACCCAGGCCTGCTTCAGGAGGAGAAGTACTGGCCATTATTTACACATGTCGATAGGATCAATCCTTCACACGGGCCGCCGCCACTGTTCTCCACAAGCCGACCGGAAACACAATGTTCGCTTGTGTGTGTTTTTGGAAGTGGCCTAATGCGCACTGACGGCAGTAGATGTCCAGCCTTTTAGCACTGTTGTTGGGAGCTTGATGATGTGGAGAGGCAGATTTACATGCAGCTTCCTGGCTCCGACTTAATTTGTCATTGGATCGTCCGGTTAATAAAACACAAAGGGGTGATGGTGCGCTTTATTTGACTAACCAACATTGACGGAACACATTGAGCGCCTGAAGCCCTCTCTCCGCAGTCATCAGCCCCTGTCAAAACTCAGAACCTGCTGCCAGATTGACCTTCGGGGTCAATGGCTGCCAGTGGCATTAGAGCAGCAACAAAACAATCAGTGCTCCTAACAAACAGTGAAGAGTTACCAGCAGCCAGCTCCAGTCATTACTAACAATGGAGTGCCCTTGTGGGAAAGTGAAGGCTGAGCGAGAAGTAAGGATGATTAAGATCAGCAATAGATCTCAAGAAATGGTCAGAGAGAATGGTTAAGAGAGTAGGTAACGTAACATATACATTATTGTCCCGGTAAGGAAATTCAATTCAATTCAATGCCGATGAGGTAACTTGTCCCCAGGGACCCATCTCCAGAGAAAATCCACTCAGACACAGAGAGAGACATGCAAACTCTACACAGAAAGATCCCACCTTCCATTGTCTTAGAACTGAACGTGGAACCTTGTTGCTATGAGACAACAGTGCTAACTACATTGATATTATGTCAGGGGGTTGCCAGGGCTCAAGAAAGATGGGGTTAAATTTCAATGTTATATGGAATCAGATGATTTGCTGTGGTGCCGGCTGAAGAAACGAGCCTAAAGGAGACAATAACACAATAACAGTTAAATGGACATAGACCTGATGAGATGTGTACTCCTGACCTAAAGCCTTGACCTTTGAGAGGGAAATAAAGACATTGGCAAACATAGCATAGTCAAGCCACTGATGTCTACAAAAGAATGAAAGCCAGCATTTCTACATCTGTCAGAAAGAGAAGGCCGGCTATTAAATTACCACACACCGATAGCAGAAAATACCATTCATCTTCCCCCGTTGAACCATTGAGCTTTCTGGAAACCAAGCATCAATTCAATGCCAATATAATTGAACTTACGACTAGCTTAAAGTGAGTAAAGTGTAATCAAAATCTTTCCTGTCATTGTACAGCACCAACAAAAGAGTGCATTCTATAGAAAAACAAGGCCTGTGCTGTCGTCCCGACAGCAAAGTGTATATCGGCGAAAACGACCCCATACGTCTGCCCCGTACGTCTGCCCCGTACGTCTGCCCCGTATGTCTGCCCCATACG
>JAVQKC010113677.1:0-17867 GCA_036025475.1 Philypnodon macrostomus
CTAAACTAGGACTAAACCAGGTCTATAGTGGTCTAAACCAGGACTAAACCAGGTCTATAGTGGTCTAAACTAGGACTAAACCAGGTCTATAGTGGTCCAAACTAGGACTAAACCAGGTCTATAGTGGTCTAAACCAGGACTAAACCAGGTCTATAGTGGTCTAAACTAGGACTGAACCAGGTCTATAGTGGTCTAAACTAGGACTAAACCAGGTCTATAATGATCTAAACTAGGACTAAACCAGGTCTATAATGATCTAAACTAGGACTAAACCAGGTCTATAACGATCTAAACTAGGACTAAACCAGGTCTATAACGATCTAAACTAGGACTAAACCAGGTCTATAACGATCTAAACCAGGACTTTTTACATTTCTACAAATGTTAAGTCATTTGTATTAATAAAAAAAAACTAAACTTTGTGAATTATCTAATATCTAATTTTCCCTAATGTTGTTCCCACACATTCATACGAAGCTTCAGAAATTGCATTTGCAGATTTGGGACTAATTATGAGTCATAATTTCTTTTGTTCAGAGATAATTAGGAGCCAGTGTTCGTTTCAACATTTGTATCTTGGTTTAACACCAACACCTTTCACATCAAGGGGCACCTCAGAAGTGTACAATTTTAACCTACAGCATAAATCAAGACCTACAGCATAAATCAAGATATAAAAAACCTGAAAATGCATCACTAAACAAGGAATATACCAGGACTATTCTAGTTCTAAAGTAGATCTAAATCCAATCTCACCCAGACCTTAACTAGAGCTAAGCCAGGACTATACCAGGTTTAAATCAGTAATGTACCATTAGTTGTACCTGTGCCATAGTTTGTGAACCACTAATCTCGCTGTTTATTTGAAAATGTATGTAACATCTGCTTTAGGCGAAACCTTACTTGACTTTCTCTCTTGTCCCAGATACGGTTATCAGGTGCCCATGACCTACCCGTACGCTGCCTACGGTCAGTACTACATGCCCTACCAGCCCACTCCAGGACAAGGCTACCCGGGAGCGCCCCCTGCTGGACAACCGTACCCGGGTTACCCACAACAGCCTCCACAGCAGCAGCCCTACTACCCCCAACAATAGTTCCTATAACGTCTCCTCAGTCCGTATGTTAACACCAAATAAAGTGACCCCTCCAGCAATAACAGCTTTTCATCACTGGCAATTTAGTTTTTCTTTTTTTTTCATTACCTGTGCCCTTTAGAAAATTATTATATGGGTGTCCTGTTTTGCACTTCTATCTTTAAATACTCATTCTGTGTCAATGTTTGGTTTTGATGGCACTTCTTTTGCGTGAAGTTGGCACCCATCAGATGCCAGACTGAAAGAATATGATGTTTTAATGGTTTGTTTTGTGAAATATTTCTCATTTTATAGTTTTTAAGCTATTAACGATTATTGCTAGGGCCATAGTCCGGTTAACCCACTTCTTAAATTGTCAAAATGTTTAAATTGGTAGCTTGATTTTTGCTCCAACGTTTGTGCTAGCTGTTTTTAACGTATTGGCAATTATTGTATTGAGTAAACCTGTGTCATTTTGGACAAATCTGGGGTTGGGGTGTGGTCATGGCCTGAAACACACTTTCGTTCCGAAATGACCACCGCAAACAATCTGCCCCCTAGTGCACAAAGATATTGCCTGTTGATTTTGCCGTAGCTTTTACATCAGATGCCCTTCCTTGAGGCAAACCTCTTTATTTATCAAGGCATAGGACCAGCACACTGGCTTTGTAAATCTTTTGGCCGTCAAATCATATCAGCACAAAGCAATATACTGTTTGGGTCATAAAATAAATACAGTAATATAATATCTTAAAAACTATCAAATGAAAAAGCTATGTTTCTTCAGTTTTTGCATTGTATAAGCTGTCTATGTCACCATATATTTCTCTCTCGTGCACTAACCTTATCTGTCTATTATTTTTGTGTCTACTTTGCCAACAGTTTCATGTATCTATACCTTCTTTGGCTGGACTGCTGTATAATGCCACACTTCACAGAGAAACACTAACTAAGACACACATTTCGTTTCCTTTCTTGAAATGGTGTCTTTGAGATGTTTTTGGACACACTCCCCAACTCAGTGCTTTTTCTCCTTCTCCAACTATATTTTTATAATGATGCCTCTGCTGATGTACAAAAACCTATATAAAGGAATGGCCTGTTAGGTTTTATAATATGTAGAAAATGGCAACTGTTTTGGCTTAATTGTTTCTCTCGATTTTGTTTCTTTACCCAGGGATCTGTCTCACAATCAGAACGCTGTAGGAGAAATGGCTATAAATATATGTATAAATAAGACTCTGTATGTGGTTAACACTTTGTGACGCTCTCATGCTCTCGTCGTTATTTTTATTCCTTGGCTCTAATGTGATTAAAAAGAAAACAGCTACATTTGATTTGGTCCCATTTCATTATTTGAAGGACATTTTTTTCTATTAAGCATTTTATATTTTATAACTTGCAATATGTGGGGTAAAATGACGTCACTTTTGGGGCTGAAAAGGCTCAGATAGATTCATGTCTGCGTAGTCTGGGTTAGGCCTGCACAATTAATCGCAATCCAATCGCAAAGTCTGCAATTTTATAACCAATATATTGTCCTCTGCACAAACAAAATGTGTGAAAAATTTTTTGGTGTAAAACGGGCTGTGAACTGAATCCTGTTTTTTAGTTTTTTATGATATTGCAAATCTAGTCTAATCTAATAATATTTGTCATAAAATTGCAATTTTACAAAATCGTGCAGCCCTATTCTGGGGTTTTCCTTACAATTTATTTTTTATTATTGCTTAAAATTTGACTATTATGACCAGGGTGATACTTAAGTAAAAACGTATATAATGGATTCGATAATCAATATAACAGTTTCTTATTTTTTTAAAACCTCCAGACCACTCTTTCTACCCCTGCTGACCACACCCACATCACTGCTACAGCCAATGCAAACTATAGATTGTCAAGGTGGGGTTTTTCTGAGCATTTTCAACCCCTTAATAAGTCAGTGGCTCAGCATACAAAAGTTGAATTAAACAGATCACAACTCTTGGGGGAAAAAACATCACAAAAGGAAGCTCAGAAAAGTTAGGATGGGCTTTTTCTTTGCACTTTAGCTCATGAGAGAGTCGGTGCTTAAGCATACCAGGAAGAAACAACACAACTCTGTCAATGACCCGCACGGCATTTCAAAACATGGTAGACAATAATTTCAATATTTGAAAATCTAAAAAATGCTTTGTCCGACTCTGTTGATGATGTAAAGTAGGTCATTTGTCATAATTATTATTTTACTTTAGTCCCTCCCCTGACCTCTACAGCAACATCAGATCAGTCTTTTTGGGATACCACTTTGACCAATAGTAGTCGAGTATTTCTTTAGTCCCTCCCATGGCCTCTACAGACTTAACATCATAGAACAGGCTCAGTTTTCTGTTTTTATTTTGAACTTTTTCTTATGCATTTTCAATGACGGCTACATCAGTTGTCCAGCAGAGGGCAGTGCTGCAGCTCGCAGTGGGTCTTGCCGCTGTCTGACGCTGTGTTTTGGCCAACTGGGGAAAGAAAGTGACTGACTTCGTCCTATGCGCTAATCGGACGCCTCTTGACCTGCCGTGCATCCGGGGCACATCCCATTAGATGACATGCAAATTGTGTTTCATTGAGGTCGTGATCTCATCCAATCATATCTCCCCCCGCAGGTGATTTTTTCTCCACAGACACTTCTCATCCCCAAGATATTTGCTCACCCAGAGAGACGCTAATGATGCGCCTAGTATATCCTTTTTACACTCTTTGCGCGTAAAATAGAACGTTTTCTGTACTTAGTCCTGGTTTAGACTCGGCTTAATCTTGCTTTTCATCTGTTTTGTCCTGGTTTAGACTCGTGTTGGTTGGTCTTGGTGTTGATTAAAACTAGTCCTGGTTTAGACCTGTAGTTTAGCTCTGGCCTATTTGGTATGGTCCTAGTTTAGACTCAGTTTAGACTCAGTTTTGACTCAGTTTTGACTCAGTTTTGACTCAGTTTTGACTATAGGCTACCTGATTTACTCCTAGTTTTGATTCAGTGGTTTTGATCCAGTTGGTCCTGGTTGGATTGGTTCTGTTTTTGGTTTTAGTCCTGATATAGTAAACTTGGTATCGATCTTATTTAGTCCTGTTTTATACCTGTTTGTTTCTCCCCGGAGGTGATTTTCTCCATCCCAGGATATGTATCCATTCAGTCAGTGTCGAGAGACGCTAATGATTTTACGCAGCTCCTCTTGTTCCTTCTTTGTGCGTATGTGTGCGTGTTTGTACGTCTTCCGTGCGTGTACGTGAGTGTGTACGTGTCAGCGGCTGAACCAGATGGTCTCTCAGTGTGAAGTCTGGGTATATGCAGGAGATGTTGGCAGATCACTGCATGGCTCCTTCTGATATCATCCCAACTCCTCAAAACCACATTCAGCCTCTCTTTCTTTCTCTCGTGTTTTGCTCAATCAGGAGCAGATATAGGCCCACTGTAAGTCCAGCCCCTGATGTTTCCCTGCGATCATGTTCTACCTAGTTTGAGTCACTCTTGGTGTGCTCCCGATTTAGTCTTGGTTTACTGTGCCTAGTTTAGTTTATTTCTAGTTTAGACTCATTTCAGCTTTGCGCTTATGCGTCCTGTATACACCACCATATCCTCATGTGCCCGTTCTCCCCTCCACGGCACGGACTTGTCAAAATCGGTCCGTATCTCTTCCCCCATAAACGTCTCAAAACATTATGTCACCAGTCGTTCGTTGCTCTTGTGCATTATCTGCGCCCTTGAATCTCATAAGCAGTTTTAATCACTTGTAGCAACATATCGCCTCCCCCATCTCCCCCCATCTCCCCCCATCTCTTCCCACTACCGCGTGTCGTTTCTGGCAATGCCAATTGTAGCCGCGGATGTGTCTTTGTGTTTATCGAAGGTGTCTGGTGCGCGGGTGCTTAATTTTAACAAGACATTCTCCGAACCGGGAGGAGTGTCACATTTTAATTGGCCTGAAAGTGAATAAAGGCAGCGAAAAGCGCGCGGCAGTTGACAGGTATTAATTACCTTTTGCCTTTATGTGCGTGAGCGTGCTCAGCCATACTGGTGCCCACGCGGTGTTCTTACTCCCACAGAAGTCAAGCCTTATCATCTGGCTTTGATTTTAATTACTCAAGGATCGATATTGAAATTGAACCTCGCTTTGTCCAGTCATTGTTGGAAGCACTCATTGTTCAAACATCTCTGTGGCCCCACACGTGTGCAACCAAGGATGGCACAACTAACAGTATAGCCGAGAAGTCATCATCATTATCACTGCATCTTTAGCACGTGCGCACAATGTCCACTATTAAAGGGGCGCATTGTTTGGCCTTACCTGTGTTTGCAGCAGCTGTGCGTAATTGCGCACACAATGGGTTGGTGCAATGGCATCTTACGTTCATCGGTGACAGATTGTTGGTTGATCATGCTGCCCCTGGGTTATATCTTATGTATCGTGGGCCATATCCATTTTGCATACATATCCAATAAAAAGCAGTTACTCCTGGATCAATACTGAAAATGTCAGGCTATAGTGCGCTTGGTTTCAACGCAAATTTTTATTTTATTTATTTAACCTTTATTTAACCAGGTAAGCCAATTGAGAACCAATTCTCATTTACAATGGCGACCTGGCCACATTCATTCCTGAGCAATGTGGGTTAAGTGTCTTGCCCAGGGACACAACGACAGCGTGTGCTTGGACGGGGACTCGAACCACCGACCCTCTGCACCACTGCCACCTTGGTCCTTAATTGTGCAGTAACCGTTCTGAAATGATGGCAGAACAGCATCTTAATACTTTTACTGATGATTTCACAGTCTATCCTCGCACACCTTGTCGGTATCACGTGCGCTGGTTGATCATTTTTGCCTCCGCTCCCTGTGGCCTACAGCTTTTTTACGTAATTTTCTCCCAAAGAAACCATGTCGCCCGAAATAGCTCTGATTGACAGGTATAGGCACAGTTACTATAACAACTACTCTCGCTCCATCCCAAACCCCTTCACCTCCTCTTACCTCCTTTTCAGTTTTCCATCCCTCGACTCCCAGCGTGATGTGTGTGGGACTGTGGGCGTGATTATGAAAAACTCCGCAGCAATATTCCTTCACACAACGACCATTTTTGTTTGTGTTGCAAGAAGATAGATTTCTAAAGAGGCCTGGCACCATGCTGTTGGATGTAACCTGTGTGGGTGAGGGTATAGGCACGAGTGGGAGGATGAAATGTACTTACACAACGCGCCGGAAAATAAGCGCTTTTCATATTATTTTTGTTCATGTTTCTTTTTTTGGTACGTGTTCCCTTCTGTCAGATAGATACAGCTTGTATCGCCTCCATCCGATGGTGTGTGGGTGCATAGGCTATTATAAATTAGGGTTAGTGCTGGTTTAGATTTGGATTTGACTCCGTCTGGATTAGATTAGACTGGTTTCGATACTTGGTTTATTCCTGGTTTAGCCTTACTTGGTTTAGTCCAGTGTATTACTGGTTTAGTTCTGGTTTAGGCGTGTTTCAATCCTGGTTTACATTTGGTTTAGATCTGATTTAGTCGTGCAGAATCCTGTAGGCTGGGCCATGGAGTATTCCTGGTCCAGACCTGGCACTGGTTTTCTGGAATGGTCTAGTTGGGACTTGATTTACACCTGGTTTAGTCTTACATTCTGTAGTCCTGGTTTAGTCCTGGTTTAGTCCTTATTAAGTCCCATAAGAAAAATGGCCCCACTGACATGGCGTGGGTGGGTATCTTTTTTTTTGGCGCGCGCGTGCCAGTAGCGAATCTAGCGCACACAGTGGCCACCCGATATGAGTGAGTGAATTTCAAGTACGATAGGATCTAGTGTGATGGGAATGACACCGGAGAACGAGAGAGCGCGAGGAGGGTGAGCGCGCTTGTGTTGTGGGTGCGCGCTTGTGTTGTGCGTGCGCGCTCGTGCTCTCTCCGCTGCTGGGAAAGACACGGACGTCATTGCTGCCACCTGCTTCTTCAACTAGGACAAAGGCCAGACGCGTACACACAGGCGCGCATATGCAGACAGCCCTTTAAATCGGAGGTCAAGGCAATCTCTTTACATAGCGTTAACGATATGATTTACATAACCTTCATACAGGGGCGTAGCATCAGGGAGTTGAGTCAGTGCAGCTGCGTGGGGCCCAAGTGGTTTAGGGGCCTTATGATGACATTAAATATGATCAGGGTACTATGTTCAGTGTTCAATGTCTTTTTGACTGCAGAAAGTGACACAATCTATAGTCAATATACATTTGAGAGCTTGTATGAATCAATATCCTCAAGGCTTTGTGTCAAAATGATAATTATGATTAATCCAAAATCTAGTTAGCATTTATTTTGCAACAGTCTTCCCTTATTTAATTGCACAGACCTTGTAGAAACATGAACTTTGCTAAAGAGCTACATATTCTTTGGGCCCTGGTTATAACCCTGCTCTGGCTCTTCTTATTAACACCTTACGCTACTGATCCAAATAAGCATCACTTTACATGGCTATCTCTGGCCACTACTGTCCCTTCTTGTCATAATGGATACCTCCATTTTTTTCTGAACCCCCACTGCCCCCCTGCCCACGGCTCCTCTGTCCTTTCATCTCCCCGTCTCTTAGTCATCACAGCTCGGGTGAGAGGTCTGGAGGAAAACAAGCTGCCAATGTAATGCCGGAGCTGTCACCGCGTGTATATTTGTGTGTATACCTCCGCGCGCTCTCACCTGTCTGCAACAGTCTGTCATGGCACAGGGAGAAAGTCGGGAACATTTCCAAGTCTTACTGTATAAATACAAAGAATGCTGTGTGCTGCATCATGTGGCTGGCTTTTCTCCCTCGAAGTTCCACTGTCGCCTTCTTATCGAGCGCCTGTCTTAGTTTCTGTGGCAGGAAATGAGATGTTGGGGTAGAGATGTAGCTCGACACCTGCGTGACCCTAAGTCTTGTGAGAGCTCCACTAATGATCTGGCTACAGCAAGCAGTTTCTCACTCTTTTTTTTTTGCTCAATCAATAGTAGCACACATATCACCGTCCGTCATCAAGCCAGAGGCGTGCCAAGGGAAAGTCAGTTTTTTTCTTTAGATCAAACAATGAGCGCACCTGTGGAGGTCTCTGTACTCTCCACAATTTGAAAGACGAAGTGAGATGTGCATCAGGTTGAGAGTCTAAGTGCTCTGGTATTGATTTAAAATGATGCTGCAAATGGACCGGTGTAGACTTCACAGATGTGTTTTATATGTGGGGCTATGGCTACAGATGCATGTCATTACATTAGAATATTGTTTCATTGTTGTTTCATTGTTTAAAAGTAACATATACGCTATTAGGTTATGCATTCATCAAGAGGGATGGTGCGATCAGAATGTGGGACCTAATGAGTACCAAACTTCAATCTGGTATAATTAGACCATAGGCCTATTACTAATGTAACATAATTGTCATAAACAACACAATTAACATAAATAAAAATATACATATTTTACTTTACTTTATCTATACACACTGGCCATTTTATAGGATCTGTACAACTGCTCATCAATTTAAAATGGCAAAACACCAAATTCCATAGGAACTCAATTTAGGCGTGAGATTATTTCAATGCCAATCTGGAGGAAAAGTGTTATATTTTTGAACATGTCAGTTGTTAGTGCCAGATGGGTTGGACTGTATTTCAACTAATAAAAATATCCAGTGAGTGGCATTTCTGTAGTGAAAATGCCAAACCTCAGTGGAGAATAGACAGACTGGTTTGAGACTTTATAACTTATTGGCTGTGCCTGTTGCCAACTTGACAAATTGACTGCTGTTCCCTAGATATGTTTCTCAAGTTAAACCCAGGTGGATATTGCCATCTCAGTGAGAATTGTCCCACAGTTCACCCTCAGCAAAAGTCAGTAATTCAGAATTAATTACAATTTACAAAATGTAAAAATATACATTCAGTGGCAGTGGGACAAATGGAGTGAAGCAGTAATAATTAAATGTACGTAAGAGTCAAAATGTGGGACACTGTTTTCAGTTTGTGGAACACTGTATTTGAGCTAAAAAGTATGTGCAATCCAACGCAAAGTTTAATTTATAACCCTGATGCTGCAAATTGACTGAAATCCTTACATGATTGTTTTATGTTAAACCCAGGTTGATCTCAGTGGGGATTGTTTTTGCAGCATTTGTCCTCTAGATCACCATCAGTGAAAGTCGATAATTCAGATTTAACTAGGGCTACGATATACACTCAAGGAGGAGGGGTGTGAACGACGGCGATGGAGCCCGTAATATAAGACATTTAAAACGGGATCTGCTGGTATCCAAGTGCAGTCGCCGGGTATCCATAGAGACCGTTGCCATGGCGTAGAGAAATCTCGGCTCATTAGAACAAATATAAATAGCCCGAGCGCACTCTCTCTCAGCTTATGGCCACGACGATGCCCACGGCTCAGAGACAGGGGCTGCTTCCAGGTCACTGATATAAGAGTGGGAGTCTGAGAGGGAGGGATGAATGGTGGCAATGGTTATTAACAGAATTAGAGAGAGATAGTTTCAAGGCTTTGACAGTAAGTGGATTCAAAGTTTTCAGCAAACAAGGGCCAGATTGGAAAGTGTAAAAATATGCAAAGGCTGTCAATCCTTACTCGTGGTTTCAGAACCAAAAGTAGAAAAATCCATCAGAAGGCTAATGCGCTTTAGGTACACCCTGACCAAGATCCTGGCTGAAGATCTGAAGATGCTGCTCTTGACAGGTTGCCCCAGCTGCATTGAAGGATGAGTCAAATGCAGAGAATACATGTACGGAACAATGAAGTTGATCAATTCTAATTATATTGAATTGCACTGCAAGCCGTGTTATTGTAATCTGAGGCAGAGCAGGAACAGACGATAAGTGCCAGTGGACACACGCAGCTACTATATCCTTATGAAGGGCAATAAACAATACAGCTCACTAAGTGCCATTAATAGCCCCAGGGCCACACTTTGGACATCGACTTTATGGGGTGATAGAAGCAGTAGATTTACGGTGCTTGTAAATACTTTAAGGTTAACTTTACTGTCCCCACGGGCAAATGTGTCTTCTGCATTTGACCCATACTTCAGTGATTCTGGGACAACCTGTCATGAGCAATTGCAGTGCAGTGCCCAGGGACCCATCTCCAGATTTTGAGCCAGGATTTTGTTCAGGATGGACCTAGCTGGAGGATTAGCCTATTGTGCATGTTTGAGACTGTAGTTTACATTACTTGCCGTTGTACTTGAACACATATATTACTTTTGTTGAGAATTTTCATTTCAACAGCTTTCTTCCACCTCCAGGACATTGACGCTAGGGTGGGAGTCGGGGAAGGGCACAAAAAGAGTGTGATGAATTGTGGCAATGATGAGGAGAATTAGAAAAGCAAGATCGAGCTCTTCTTGATGGAGAGATGGGAGCTAGAGGAGGAAGGAGACAGCTGCCATTTTGATGCAAATTTTGAAATGCACTTCCATAACTTTTGTAACTGTAAGATTTGTGCATCAGTTTAACAGGTTTTGATCTAATGTTTTGCCAGATAAATCAAAATAGATTTAATTGCTGCACTGGGAAAATGCTAAAACAGGGTAATGAGGTAGTGTGAGTGACTTCTTGGGGAATATTTTTTACCTGAAAATCTTGGTTTTTCTTTCCCTGGTGTTGTACATAATGAGGGAGAAGCAGTGAGCACAGGACAGCAGAGGATGGCAGGATGGTTTGGTGGGAGGAAGGCTCGTAGTGGGAGCGTCTATGACAGAGAAGACAGATGAGGAGCAAAGAAACAAGTCCACACACCCAGAGCTGATTGCATCAACAGGTCCCAGCCCTCCAGGTATGGGCTGCTGCAGTGCGCCACCAGGATTACTACTACAGCAGAATATAATACAGTGTGGATCACGGCTGGTGTCTCTGTATGGGATTGTTGACCTGATTGAAGTCAATTGAATTCCTATTTGTGTTTGTAAGCAGCATAACTTGAAAAATAATGGTCAGATTTGGATAGCTCATAGGGACGGTCAGGCAAATGATACACTTTTTGAGGTTGGGTCCAAGAAATTGTTATATTTGTAACGTTGCCAGATATAGACAAAGACTCGACTTTATTACCGTCTTATTTTACCTCAGTGAAAGAGCTTGATTGTTAGTTCATTTTTATCCACAAAGGGTCTGTAAAGGGAAAAAATATTGCTTCGTTTTAGTGTATTCTTTAACATTTATCCCCAAACTAAACTATATAATGCCTGGTTTAAGTTCAGATCTGGGCACTATATGTTCCCAATTGTGGTATACAGCCACAACATTTTCTTAATGGAAGTTTTCTCTTCAAGCTGCTTCTAGTGCTTTTAATACGAGTCTAAGCATGAGATACAGTATATTCTCAATGACAGCTAATAGCTTGTATGAAATGCGTGTTTATTTCTCTCACATCAATAGAACATCCAAATCGTTTCATTCTCACTTGAATATTTTTCCGCCGAACAGCTTCTTTCTCATCTTCCTTCATCATCGTCATTTAAAACGTCTTCATGTTTCTGCCAAGAGATGCATTTGAATGTTGAACATCCTTGTATCAGTGGCCATCATGCATACAGCCAAACAGACAATCTTGATGGGTCAATTAAGGTGGTAAGGAACAGAATGAGAAACCCCCTTGTTATCTCGATGCAAATAAACCTTAAAAGCTCGTCGTAGTGTTCAGGTTTTCAAAGCTAAATGTTTTTTCTTTTTTCGCCTTTTGTTGTGAACCGAGGCTGTTTTTTTCAACTCGGGGAACAAAGGTATCTGTGACTGAGGAGATGAAAACTGATGAAGATGGTTTGTGCGGAGTTGAGGCGAGTGTGGGCTGTCTAATTGAGAAGATTGTTTCATTCCCTTTGCATTTCTCTGTGTGTCTCTGAAGACCTGTCAAACTGGCAATAAATGAAAAAAAGCAGGATCAGAAGTAGGCATATTTTAGGGTGGTTAATATGTACCCCCGTAAAATCAGGACTCAACTAGGAATAAACTGGAACTAAACCTGAGATTTAAACTGAATCGGGGCTAAACCCATCCATCCATCCATTTTCTTCTGCTTGTCTGAAACCGGGTTGCGGAGGCAGCAGTCTAAGCAGGGAACTCCCGCCTTCAACCACCGCCCAATCCACAATGCACCAGCCCTTTTTTACGGTACCTCCCGCAGGTGGTGGGTCCACGGGAGGGTCGGGGCTAAACGATTTAATAAAACTAGGATCTAGAACTAAAGCAGGACAAAATCCCATCTAAACCAGGGCTAAACTGGGTCTAAACCAGGACTAAATCAGAGCATGACCAGGTCCGAACCAGATAAAAAGTAGATCCAAAACTAGGATCTAGGTCTAAAGTACTGGAACTAAACCAGGACTAAACCGGGACTAAATCAGAGAATGGTATAAATCTGGACTAAACCAGGTCTGAAGCAGGTGTTATATTTAAACAAGGTCCAAACTAGGACTAAACCATGTCCAAACACAGTCTAAACAGTTATATTGGCACCTCTTGGACTTAACCCTATAGTCTGTGGAGATATCCAAGCTGCAACATTGTGGAGAAAGTATATAAAGGCAGTTTTTTACACCCAATTCTGAACGAGATGAGACGACTGAGAGACAGAGGAGGGAGAGTCTGTCAGACATCCGTTATGAGACCACAAACCCACACAGCCATCACTTACAACAGGTGCACTCCTATTACCTCCATATATTTACTTCTACACACATATCGATTCACTATTTGTGCAGGTAGGTGGTACATATGCTCCAAAACAGGCAGAGATCTTTCAATACGTTCACTAATCACTTTATTATTATTATTATTATTGTGAATGTGGGGTGAGTGTATCTTAAATGCAACTGTTAATAGCACTGTGTCCAAGACAAGATTTCCTCAGGGGACAATAAAGTATATTCTATTAAGTAGACATTGTACCTAATAAAATGGAACCCAGTGTGGTCTGCTTCTGCTGTTCCCACTCTCCCACAGAACTCACGCTCACTTGGCATTGTATCTTTTCCAAACCATTCTCTGTAAACTCGTGATATAATTGTTTAACTGTCACACTATAAATCACCGTTAATCTTCATTCTGATGCTGGGTTGAAACTTCAGCAGGTTTGGCTAAATCCACTGGCTTGACGCAAAGCTGATTACCTATTTGAGCTTATAGCATATAAAGTGGCCGGTTAGTACTCTATCTATGTATAACGGAAGATGATCTAATTGTGACTCACCTCCACTGATCAGAAAATACACCCAGGAGCGGTTGGTGTATTTTCTCTTCATACCGATGCATTGTTCAAGTAATTTTTAGCTCTGAGCTCTCACAGCCCACCCCACATTTGAACTCTCTATTATTTCTCCCTGCGTTCATAGTTTAGTAATTCTTGGCTTGCTGACGCACCGCATATAAATTCATCATCTACCTCTCTCCAGGGGGTTGCATCATGGTTTGGGTACAGCACTTGCAGGTGTCCCCTCCAGATACACAGCAAAATTGTATCTCCTTTAAAAAAGCTGGGAAATTAAACCAGTTCATCTCAAAATATACTGAATCACCAAATTAATGAAGAAATATGCAACTTAAGAGTGATGAAAAATGATGGCGGGGTGAATGAAGCTCCCTTTACTTCCACCGTCCATGTCACAAATAGCTTTTTTACAGAAAAGTGGGACCTCTGGTGTTTTTGTGGTTGAACTTATGAGGTACCATTATGTAAAACCCATATAGTTTCTGCGTTTATGAATTTTTCTGAAACTGAAGGGGGCGCTCCATAGAAGGAAAATTTGAGAACATTACTTTACAGTGTATAGTAAAACTCATTAATTTCCCAGTTATTCCTGTTTGGGGTTGCGGGACTGGAGCCTACCAGACAACTTTTACAGCATATAGCCAGACAACAGGGGCTCGGTATTAGCAGAGGATTGGGATAATGGACTTTGGGTATCTTTCTGCACATAGGAAATCAATCACTTCTAGACAGCCCTAATTAGGATGGTAATTTAGTGTGAAATCTTTTATTGTGTCCCAAAAATCCTCTTTCTTCAGCTTCAGCACATCTAAAAGTGTCCACACAAGATTGGTGGTAAGCAAAAACTCACACTCAGTAGTGACATGTCCGCCTCCAGCCAATAAGAAACGCAGTGAATGTTTCTAATGTAAACTGCTGTTGTGGTGCAGACTTGAATGTGCGCAGATCATAGTCTATTTTGGGGATGTATCTTACACAATGACCACATAAAGAAACAGTATGGGGGTGAATAGAAGATAGGAGAGGGTATATAGGCCAATGTGACATTTATCCATTAATCATTGGGGTTGCAGATGACTGGAGCCTAGGCAACTACGGGCCTTAGGCGGGGTACGCACTTCAAGATGGCCAGTTAGTTGCACTTTAAGGAGCATATCCCAGCAACTATGGGCATTAGGCGGGGTACAATGGGCGGGGATGTCACTGAAATCCCATTTAATTTAGGGCCACCAGTTCCCCTAACACATGCATGTCTTTGGACAGTGGGAGAACATTGGAGAGAACCCACAGTAACACAAAGAGGACATGCAGACTTATAGATTATAGTTGGCCGGCCTGAAGATCAAACCATCAACCTTCTGTTTAGACCTAGTTAGATAGTTTTATTACTGGTTTTAACGATATTTTGACATATTTTAGTCCTGCTTTAGACCTGGTACAGTCTTTGGTAATAGATTATTCTGGCTTCATCACTTTATCACTAGTCCTGCTTTAGACCTGGTTTAGGATCAATCGACCTCTTCTACCAAGCACCCATATTGTTATGAAAGTCTATGGCAAACATTATTGTGCAGATTTTTCAATGCGACAGACAATTACAGCATCAGTATTGTATTGTACCCTTAATTAGAATGTATCTTCCCTCAGACAAAAGGCTTCTCACTTGTGTTGTGAAGCAAAGTAGTAAGTCTATTTGTCTGTTTCTTGTCTGTAGCTGTCTAGTCACCGGGCCACATGCTCCATCATAGTTTTAAATATTTATACGCTGGTTTCTGAATATTCATGAAGGCCGTGTGAATATTTATGAAGCTCACTTGTTGAGGTGTCATTCGATCTCTCGTACACACACATTTGCCCTCAGCAGCGGTGACGTCGGTGCACTCTGGTGATCAAAGCAGATAGCTATGTCTACACGGGCCACCACAATGAGCAATAATGTCGCTTCGAAGCAGTGATGTAATGGTAAACAAAAAAAAGGCCAGTCCCCGGTTGGTAATCAAAGAGGCTGAATCTAAATAATAATAAAAAAAAAGCAATAGAGTGGGGTGATTACAATGGCCACAAAGCTATTAATTAAGTACATAAGCCTTCAGGGTGCACACAGACTAACGAATGTTTGTGTTTAGTTTATATAGTGATTTGAACTTTTTTGTGTTTCTTTTTTAATAATCTAAACAGAGTCCCCAACGCATATTATGAATAAGCCTATTGGGCAAATGCTATTTTCCTTATTTTGGGCATTCATTGTTTTGTTGATTTAGTTCTTCAAAGTTTTTGTGGAGTCTTTTTATTTTGCAAGTTGTTCACTAAACAGAAGATTGGCAATTTGATCCCCGTTGGCACGTGTCCTTGGGCTAGGCATTTCACACACATTGCTTCCGATTTCTGGTAAATAAATATGTTAGTGACTGTGTTAGTAGACTGTTTTGATGTAGTTGGTAGTGATCAAAGAGGCAGCTGGCTTGGTATGCCTGCCATGTATTTAAGTTTGCTCCAGGGCAGCTGTGGTTACATGGAGCTTATCACTGTGACTGTAGAGTGAATGAATTATGGAATTAGAAAGTTCTTTGTGTACCTTCAAATGCCAACATAATGCTTATCATGATGTTTTTTGTTCATTTTTTGATACCCTACTGCTTGCTGTACTACACAGTAAGACTATTATTTTAAACAATGTGCTTCCCATCATAGGGATCTAATATTTTGATGGTATGTAAACTGCATTTTATTAAAGTTTACATTTCCTCATCTATACTTTTCCCGCAGGGCCGTCGCTAACCTCGCTTCCAGTAAAGCCCTCTTTAAACAGACACCAGAGTCCAGCTCAGTGAGGAACTGATGTAACAGAATGACACACACAATCAGCTGTGCACTTTCTAATGAGCTGCAGCATGTAACAAGCCTCTACCACCATCGCCACTGCTGCCACCACACGGGTGGCATGTCTGTGTGCATGTGCCACAGGAAACCAGCGCCACACTGTCTGTCCTCTGTACTTCACATGCCAGCCACACACTGCCAACCCATCCACAGCAGGTGTGTCTATGCAGTCCTGACATGTTTCTCTGCACAGTTTTATGGTAATATTTTCACATTTACAGTAAAAGTAAAGAAGATACGCAATCTATGTTGACTGGGGGTATGAACAGAATCTTGGGTAAAAATAGATAAGTCAAAACTAGGTGTAAATAGGACTAAACCAGGACTAAACTGAAAAGTGAATCAAAAATATATCTAATACACAACAGTTTTTATACTGCCCAATTATGTCAAAATGAGGACCTTAGCAATATTATTTGCCAAATATTTCAGCAATGATACCCTATTGGCATTATATTTTCCAGCCCCCAAAAGTGTACTTACAGGCTACTAAATCTATTTTCAATTTCTAGTTATTTGGAGGGCTGACACAGAGGCAGAAAAAACAATTCACTCTTTGCACTGTAGTCACGCCTTTTCTCTGCAAAGTCTTATGGTAAATAGTTTCACATTTACTGTAGTAGTTCTGAAGGCTAATGTTTCTTGTTATTTAAAATGATAGTATACACGTGTGAATTGTAGGGGAGACAGAAAGCAGAGACACACACAGCGATGTTAGCAATGTTTTTTATGACGCACATCCTGAACCCAGTCATCTCAACACTCTGTGGTTTCAGCAAGTCTCAGTGTATACAACTTGGTCATGTTTGACATTTAGAAGTACTTTCACAAAGGTAACACAAAGGAAAATGACTATTCCTCAGTTTCTTTTCAACTAAATAAAAAAAATCTATTAGCACTGGGTCCTATTAGGAAGGTATTGTTTATCTTCAATCACTGGTCACTTTATTAGGTAGACCCTGTACCTAATAAAGTGGTCCGGTGCAGGCAGAGATGCTTCTTAATTGTAAAAAGTGGTTATTTGAGTTTTTGTAGCTCTTTGGCAGCATGGATCTTGAAGCAGGCAATGTGGTCTTTGTTTGTGGAGTTTGCATGTTTCTCCTTGTGTCTAGGTGGGTTTTCTCCAAGCACTCCCTTATTAAACCTAAAACATCCACAAAAGGCTGATCAAGATCCAGCCTCAAGACCTGGAGAAGAGTCCTGACAGGTTGCTCCAGTGGCATTGAAGACTGGGTCAAATTTCCCCTATAACAATAAAGTAGCCCATTATTTAAGCTTTTTATACTCTCCAGTCATTCTCCTGTCATCTCAGACATCAACATTTGAATCTGTTCACATAACGAAATGCATTTATTTGCTGCTATGGGATTGACTTCTTAGCTATTTGTTAACTAGCAGTTCAATAGTGAATGTATTTGTTCATTAATTAGACCTGATGTTACTTGAGCACAGTTGTACAAACAGTGCTTGAGGGCGATAAACAATATATTTCATAATGGAATAGAAGCCATGTGAAATCTCAAACTGGGGACATGACATACAGTACAGACACACCTTCTCATTCAATGAGTTTCCTTTCTGTTCATGACTATTGACATTGTAGATTCACACTGAAGGCATCAAAACTATGAATTAACACATGTGGAAATATGTACTTAACAAAAAAG
>JAVQKC010113692.1:0-11830 GCA_036025475.1 Philypnodon macrostomus
TGGGGCCTGCTGGAGGGTCTCTGGGGCCTGCTGGAGGGTCTCTGGGGCCTGCTGGAGGGTCTCTGGTGCCTGCTGGAGGGTCTCTGGAGCCTGCTGGATGGTCTCTGGAGCCTTCTGGAGGGTCTCTGGGGCCTGCTGGAGGGACTCTGCAGCATGCTGGAGGGACTCTGCAGCATGCTGGAGGGACTCTGCAGCATGCTGTAGGAACTCTTTGGGCTGCTGGAGGGTCTCTGGGACCTGCTGGAGGGTCTCTGGGGCCTGCTGGAGGGACTCTGCAGGCTGCCCCTCATCTCGACCGGACCCTCTACCAGGCACAATCGTGGCAAAATTACCCTGGGCCAATACAAATTAGCTTTTTCTCCCAGGCTTCCATGGAGACTGACTGAGGGGAACTTCAGCCAATGTTCTCCCTTTTCATTTTTTATATTTTTTTTATTTTTTTATTGTTTATTTGATAGGGACAAATACAATAGACATAGACCATTGTGTCAGAATAATCTGATGCACCTATTAACAGTCAGTCATTGTCATCCTCATCCTTCTTTTCTGACACCTTGGGATCCTGGTTTTCAGAATGGCTGACCACCATGCTCAAAGTTCAGTTGCTGTGGAGATAATATATCCAAAAACATCCCTTGCTAGCCCCAGCATTAGCCCCAGCTTTAGCCCCCGCGTTAGCTACATCTCCCGGGATGACGGACGGAGTCTGCCGACAATGTTTTTTCTTTTTTCCTTGAAATTTCTGTTTTTCCTCTGTTCCAGCAGTATTCCCCCCGCAAGGGAATATTTCTTTGGGGAGAAAAAAGCTAGCAAACAAGCCTGGGAAAAGGACAAACAGAGCGGGGCATGGTTGTTGCCGTGAAGCGATGCTGGCGCCGTACAGCCGTACTGGACACAGGTCTGCAGTGGAATCAATGGCTGTAGGCGACTGTGGCGCCCAAAGGATTAATACAGCTAGGAGGATGAATTTCAGTCTATATAAAATGCAAATATATACCCATACATATATCATTAACACCTATACTTTATCTATATACACTTGCACATATCCACATACGTAACCATACATATACAATATCTCATCTGATCTTTAACCACTTATCCGAGTCTAAGCAGAGATGCCCAGATTTCTCTCTCCTCAGACACTCCGCCAGCTCTTCAGGAGGGATACATTCCCAGGCATTCCCAGGCCAGCTGAGAGACATAGTCCCTTCAGCATGTCCTGTCCCCAGGGCTTCCTCCCGGTGGGATGTGCCTGAAACACCTCCCGTCCTGGGAGGCATCCAGGGGGCATTCGAAACAGATGCCCGATCCACCTCAACTGGTTTCTCTCGATGTAAAGGTGCTGCAGCTCTACTCCAAGCTCCTCTCGAGTGACCAACCCTGAGGAGGAAACTCATTTCAGCCGCTTGTACCCACGATCTTGTCCTTTCGGTCATTACCATAGGTGAGGGTAGGATCGTAGATTGACCTGTAATTTGAGAGATTTGGTTTGAAGAAGCCAACAGGACATCATCTGCAAAAAGCAGAGTTGAAATCCTTCGGTTCCCAAACATGACTCCCTCCGGCCCACAGCTGTGCCTAGAAATTCTATCCATAAAAATTATGAACAGAACTGGTGACAAAGAGCAACCATGCTAGAGTCCAACATGCACTGGAAACAGGTTTGACTTACTGCCGGCAATGCAAACCAAACTCTTCTACATTCATACAGGGACCGGACAGCCCTTAGCAAAGGGCCCCAGACCCTATACTCCCGAAGCACCCCCCACAGAATAGCTGGTCCAGTGTTACACAACCAGGACAAAAAAAAAATTGTTCCTCCTGAATCCGGACTCCAGTACTGTTTTAACATATATTTATCTAGCCTTGGCCTTATGAACTATATAGGTGAGGCCCACATACTATGGCAGGGCTAGCTTAAATGTTAGCAACATTAGCCTTTCTATCTTATCAAAACAAACTCATAAATACTTATTTTCCCATAACATATTCACAGATATACAATGTCAAAACATAATATATTTTATTTTATTTTAACCTTTATTTCACCAGGCAAAACATTAATAACAATTTCTTATTTACAATGTTGTCCTTTTATAAGGGACCTTAAAACAAAATGCTTATTAACTTAAAATGGTGGGTATGGCATCGTCTTGACTGGTTGTTTACTCAATTCCACAAACCTTACAAAACACACCATTCAAAGGATTCAAGGAATCAAATAAGTTCACACATTCGCATTTAGCAGTGATGATTATTAGTTTCTTATGTTTTTTGATGTGGTCTGGTTACTAATCTGTAAAATACAGGGAAAATGATGAGACTGACGGCTGGTATGCTTTCACTTTGCCTCACATCTGCCATATTGCAGAGCCGAGCCTCTGACTTCACAAAGCTATCTCTCAGAGTCATCTGCCATCTTGTGGTATAAGTTGGTAATTGCACCTTAAACAATGTTTCTTCAATACATCTTTACCATTGCAAAAAAAAAAAAATACACAGGGCCAGATTAACTATGACTGGAAATACTATGTACTAATTTGCGACCTCACTTTAAAAATTTGGAGGAGTGGCCGTATAGCATCCAATCTACTAAGTTAAAGAGAGGGGCAACCAGGTAGAGATGGGCCTTTTTAAATGATGTTTTGCATGTCTGTCTTTACATCATGGAGGGTGCAGAAAGCGAGACTCGGAACAAAAGTTCTTAGTAGATGAAGCTAATGCTCATCTCCAGGAGCTTCAACAAAGGAATCTCTTGGTCTCCAGATGAAATGCTACATGACAGGAAATCACAGACCGGAAGAAAAAAGAAATATGAAGTGAAATAAAGAGAAGATGGCAAGATGTTAGATGCCATTCCAAGGAGAAGGTAGGCAACATTGGAAACAGAAGCCACAGTATGCCTAGCGGCCACAGCCTGTATATTTGGATGTTGTCCTGAGATAAATCAACATTACATCAAAATAGCAAAAATACAAGGGAGCTTACTTTAAGCTCACTAAATATTAAATATAGGACTATTATTACAAATTATAAAAAAGTTGCCTGTTCTAACCTGCTTTTACGAATGCCAAACGGACGCTCTAAAACTTTTCTGGTGTGCATGTGGGCCGTGTTGTACCTATTCTCCCCTGGTGTATTTGGATTTAAAACTGGGGTGAGAAAGAAGGGATTTAAAGAATATCTCCTAAAAGGGCAAAGTTGTAAATGTGTAAAATATATAAAGTCTATCAATGACAGCTTAATTAAAAAATATCAATGTATTTTACAAAATGCAAAACTCACCCAAACGCCATCCATTTCCATACACACCATCGCTTAGGTGGGAAAAAAGAGCACTATTTCTCAGAATAAATAGATATTTGGTCACCATGTTCGTAATTAAACCATTCCTATGGAGGGAGTGTGTGTGTTTTCTGTTTTTCTACATATGTTTGGTGTCTGCTGGAAGAATGAGCAGACACCCCCCAGAGGCAGACACCTTGGTCTAGTTTAAAATTGGAAACATTTCTCTATAGGTTATCACTAGAGTTGTATGTATGTGTGTGTGCATGTACGTGTGTGTGGAGGAGGGTAGACTATATTTGAGGAAAGTGTGGGACAGAAATAGAACCTGCAGCTTGACACCAGTCACTTTCTCTGTGGCCTCAGTCACCCTCTAAAGCAGGTCTAAACTAGGTCTAAACCAGTTCTGAACCAGGACTAAACCAGGTCTGAATTAGGACTATACCAGGTCTTCAACAGGAATACATCTTACTCTGTTCTAATTCAGGTCTGAACCAGCAGTAAACCAACATTCTGGACCTTTTTTGGAATTTGGCCCAATTGGTTTCAGAGGTAGGTAAGTGCTAAACAAGTGGTTGTCTGCTGTTTATTTACTTTACTTTATACCACAGTAATTATGGTAATGGAAATGGTAGTAATACACTAGAAAGCACTTGAAGAGTGCAGAACTCCACCAAGGCAGTACATGTCCCTTAAAACCAGAACCTTCTGTGGGACTGGACACCCCTTCAGAAAAAAAGTGTAATCTGTGTGCTGTACCTGTCTGTCCCCTCTAGCTGGTGCATGTGGAGCACTGAGCTGCACGCTGTGTGTGTGTATATGTGAAGCCTGTGTGTGTATGTGAAGCCACATGCAGATTCCGGAAAAAATGTAATCCTTGCCTATTTCTTCTGCAGTGCTGTTTCTTTTTCCCATTCTGTATCATGTATGTTTGAATTAGGCATTATTGTGAAGGATGGGGAAGGGAACTCTTGCCTGTCTTGGGCTGTATTGGCATGCCTCTGGGCTAACAGATGGCTTTCTTTGAAAAAATTCTGAAATGAACAATTGTTCCTTGTGTCATTCCTGACCTTCCCTGTAAATTTCATTCAAATCTGTTTCATTGTTTTTGAGTAAAATTGCTTACAGGCAGTCAGACTATTGAACGAATGCTAAAAAAGCATTACCTCCTTGGCGGAAGTAAAAACAGGTAGTAATGTAGCAGTTATGGTTTTTTATTACATCCTTCTATGCATTTACCAACCCATAATTACTAGGTTTTTCTATATTGTGGTACTATCTTACCATACCAACACATTGCATAAAATTACAAGGGTCATTACATAGAAATCTGTTGATAATTAAGCATAAATACTACATTATTATCAGGCTATTTTATTGTTTTATTTACATTTAAATTTTCAATTCATCATTATTACAGACTCATGGTCCTTTAAAAAGACAATACCAGGGTCTCCACATCTTGGACTGGTATTGCACTAAATCTTATGTAAGTAGAATTACATTTTTAGATGCATTCCACCTATATACTATATATACTATACTATATTATACATTACATTTCTTAAGACAGCATGTACAGTATTTACTCTCACTGAGACAATCATCTCAATCGCACTAGTCCATCTTGGCCATTTCAAAAGCACCCATTATATAAAAGGAGGAATATTTTTGTTTTTTTGTTATGGATTTAATATGACCTGATGTAGATTGTATATTTTTGTTCTTTGTCATTTATTAAACATCTTCATAAAATCACATTACATTTTTGTTCTAAAGAACCATGGAGGGAACAGAGAAGAATGTCCCTCCGCCTGGGAAAGTAGACCTCTCTGCTGGTGAGTTGAAAGGGCTTTGTTTTTAACACTATGGGACAGTCCTGTTTTTTTTAACTAATGTTTTTTTGGTTGTTTGTTTTTTTCATTTTATAAAGCCCTCTGATGCAATTCTGTCTATACAACTCTAGGTCTATACAAATAGAGTTGTGTGATATGGTAACACTTTAAATCTCAATTATATTAAGCCAAACTTACAATTTTGATTTTATCAAAATGTTTAATTGACTTTTTTTACACAGATGACTATTGCTATCAGTGCCTTCATTAAACCTTTTAAACTACAGATTCAATATACATCCCATCCAAAGTCTATGAACACATGCATTGTTACAGTAAAAACTGAATAATGAATGCATGCAATGCAACCCCTATATATAAAAATGAATACAAATCAATTGAATTGAATATGACTTGCTTTTCCATACTCACAGCCTCAACTCTTTTTACTTTTTTCTTTACATAGACTATACATTCCAACAGAGCATCACTGCCATATTTGCCAGAGTGTCTTCAAATATATTTCTGTATTTTTTTGTAACTGTAGACCAGGCCTATTTAACAGGCGGCCCAGGGACAAAATTGGCCCGACTGAAATTGTATCCGGCCCGGAGTAAGATATATTTACTAGTGGTGGGACTCGATTACAATTTTTTATCTAATTAGTTAGAGGCCTTTTAATTAATTAATCACTATTAAACTCATTTGGATTTTTAGATTAGACGCATAGGGCTGGATATCCTGTTTGTTTGTACCAGGACTTTGCCTGCTGTTATCCCAGATTTCATTGGGGCCTTATTTATTGCTTTAACCTAGCATTTTACACTGCTGCTGGTCTTCATCATATTGTCCACTAAACCTTTTCCTGCGCTCTTGTCACTCATGCGTCAAAGCCCAATGCACACTGCATAGGGCCGTGTGGCATCACGGTATTTAAAAAGTGGTCTCATTGCCGCTACTTCCTCTTGTTCCCCTCTATGTTTGTGAGTGTCTTGTTCTCACAAAGAGAGAGAGCCTCTAGAGTAGCCTCACAAAAGTTGTGAAGCGCGTGGCAGGTTCCAAATGAAGCATACTCCTAAACTGCGAGTCGTCCCGTGTATTAATTGCGATACATTTTCTTGACCGGTTGAGAGTTTATACAGCAGCATTTATAAAGCTTTTTTTTTGTGATCCGCCTATCTTCACCTGAGGTTCAGTGAACACAGCACAGCAAGGATCAGATTGTGATTCTGATTTTGTTTTGCTTCAGTATGAGACTAGTTTAGCCCTCTCTCTCTCTACAGTATGAGCGCTGAGGAAACTGGCTCGTATCTGTGCATAAATGGTGTTTTACTTTGCTGCTTAGGGGTGAGCCTCATACAGCTTATAGTATGGTTATGTTGTGAATACAGCGTTTCCTAAAAAATTTAAGGTATCAATAGTAATAAACTTTATATCTCAATAATGCAACTAAAATTAAGTGAGAAAACAGAACTCTACTACTGCAGTTCAAATAACTAACCTAATAGTAATAAAACATTATCCAAACGGTGAACATAACACTTTTTATTGTGAGCAGAATGTATTTACAAGCAGACTATTGACTGATTTTTGTTAGTAATGTAAGACAAGTGGAACTTTAAGGTTTCACTAAACCTTAAAGAACCTTCATGCTAATAAACGCTATTGCTGTCATTGCTATTCTTGTCAAACCTTTGACATTTTAGTTTAAACTTGTTTAATTCTACAATGTTTGGTCTTAAAACCTTGAAAAACCTTGCCACCTAAAGGGTTAAGCAATATAACTGTATAAGTAGCTATATAATATGTAGCCTTTTTGTTTAACTGTTGTAAGAAAATGTTATAGTATAAAAGGGTCTTATTAATCCAGACAAAATGACAGTGACACTCTGTTGAGTGTATTGCCTATGTATTAATGTCTATGCTCTGACTCGGTCTCACTAGCCGGGGAGTTGAGGCTTTGAGGAGAAGAATTAACAGCCTTTGGACTCACCCCATAGTTTTCCCTGGTCCTGACTTGGTTCTGGCTCTAGGTCCGGTTCAGGAAAGCCCATATTTGGACGTATATCTTTCTGAGTATGAGGAGGAGCTCAGTGATTGGTCAGAGGAAGACCTCTCTCTACATTTTGCAGCATCTGTCATTAACCCTTCCGAGTCCGAGTCGGAACCAGAGCTACACGGACTCCAACCTGACCAGATTGCACCACAGCCTCAGGTCAGTCTCTGGATCCAGGCAGTGTTCTAGTTCTATGCCAATCCATTACTGACTTTTACAGTTAAAGTTGTAGTATGAAGGTTTTCCAAGATAAGAAATTGTTACTTTACTTTAATCTTTATTCAAGGAACAATGTACAGATACATTAAACTCATAGACAGAGATGCACTGCACCAGATTATAGCTAGTTTCCATCCGTAGTCCCTGGTTAAAAAAATAAAAGAACAGTACATTTGATAATATATTCACTATACAGAAACAATGCTCTAAACTTCCCCAGCATTCAGCTCTTACATTCACAGTCCATCACAATTCGACAATGTTAAAATGTTCATGACATGCTCAACATTATAGAACCACTGTACCATTCACAGCATTTCACTTTGCGTCAGTCTATTTCTCATTACCTACATTTTACATAAATTTAGCAAATTCAATTTTGCCAGGGTTCTACCCATTAAAGGACGTTATTGTACACATCAAAATTCACAGTACATATTAAATTGCAAATGAACAGGAGAAGAGCTACATTCTAACACTGTTGCTGATCCAAGGTAGAAAGGTGGAAAACACAGCATCACAATGTCTTTGCTGACAGGTCTGACCGCTCCCTAACCACAATTTTAGTTTACAGGTAAAAGTAGCTTATTTTTTTTATTCAGTTATAGTTCAGTACTTACTTTAGTCCCTCCCTTGGCCTCAACAGCAAGATCAAATCAGAGTTTGTGGGATAGAGGCGTGACCAATAGATCACAACAAGTGCCCGCCCACCTCTGGTTCCGGAAGTAAATTTCCCATTTTTGCCATAGACTTTTAATAAAATCTATATTTTAAGAGTTTTAAAGATTGAGGGAGGCTAACCAGCAATGTAGTAACTCATTATCATAGTGCAAATATTTTTAATCTGAAAATGTATCTGAAACTTGAATCTGCAACAGAAAAAGCTTTTAATTAGAGCTGTCAACTTTAATATGTTTTTGTCACGTTAACGCAAGTCTTCTATGACTCGATACATTTTTTTAGTGCTGATAATCGCACTGTTAAAACAGATTCATTTGTACCTGCTGATAATGAGCAGAAACGCTGCATATGGCCGTCTCTCTCACAGCACAACCCTGACCACCTAGTCACTACTGCAGCCTGACACCTTTTACTCAGATTGTGTGTTATCCCCATCTGAATAAATGCAATAGTTTGAGCCATCACCGCACTCAACAGCGTGTAGCAGAAGATTACAAACATTCATTGATGTATACTTTTCCAAAACATGACTGGATTATTTTGGGGCGCACACGAAACAATGTGCAGTGGACAACATTATGTGTCTGTCAGAACAATGACAGAGGTAAGAAGCCACAAACATAAGTACTTTGTTTTCCCACAGTAAAACAGACCAAACTCACTGAGCACAGCCCTCAGCTCTAGCCCCTGCACAGGACAAGAGCTGTAGCTGAGGGGAAAGTGAGGGGGAGGGGGAGGTGTCTGTGAGTGGGGCTGCTCTTTTGGAGAAGAACATCTCTGTGCATTATTGAACAGAAACAGGCTGACATTAATAAAATCTCTCTTTTAGCTTATTTGATAAACTAAACAAAAATGTTTGTCTTACAAAAGAATAAGTTTAGGTTATTTAAACTCTTTGGACTGTGCTCTGTGCATGGATTTGTTAAAACTAGGGGCTGGAGTCTGAGCATCTACTGAGAAAAATCATATATGTTTCCACAATATTTTTTATTATTATTCTATAGGCTTAAAACAAGTCTGGGTAGTTGTGAAAGATAATTACCATTCTAAATTAAAAAGTGAAGTAAAAATGATTAAATATGCTTTTAAAGTTAATTTATAACAAATGAAAAAAATTGTATTAATCGCAAGTCAGATTAATCAACTACTACTTTAATGTATTAAAATTGTTTCTTTAGCTGAAAATATTTATGCTACGATAGTCAGTTACCCCATAGCTGATAAACCTCTATCGATCTTTTGAATTCTTAAAATAGGAATTTTTCAAAAAGTATGGGAACAATTTATGGGATTTTTACTTTGGAAGCCAGAAAGGGGCAGGCACTGTTGTGCTCTATAGTATTCAAGTTTTTGAGTGGCGTCAGCCCACACAAACTGTTGCTGTAGAGGCCAGGGGAGGGACTAAAGTAACATAATATTTATGTCAGATTACCTACTGACAAAACAGTATTAGATAGCCAATTTAATGCATTTCTTAATTTTCTATATATTTTTTTAAACTCCAGCCTACAGTTGAACACTTTTTTTGTTTTTTGTTGTTTTTTTTTAGGTCCGGTCCAGTCCAGAGACATACCTGGATTTACCAGAGAACAAGCCCCGCCCACAGCAGCTTTTACCGCAACAACAGGAGCAGCCCCATGCAAAGTCGTTTCATCGCCAACACAGCTTACCTCTGGAGTCTGGAGGCGGGGCTTATAAAGGCCTCATTGCAGGTGAATTTCATTCAGTTTTATGACATGTAGTAACATAAAAATAAGCTAACTTTTGGTGTAAAATATTAAAATTATAATATATTTTGATACTATTTACTAAATATAAAAATTCTGACTGTGGTCCTCGGTTCTGCTCCACACAGGCCTGCAGACTCAGAGCAGTGGGACCCAGCCACAGAGAAAACTGCAGAAGTCCTTCTCTCTAGATGAAAGCCGCACTAAGATGGCCTCATGTTTAATCAAGAATATTCTGTCCAAGAGGATGCAGGGGGAGGACCAGCAGGTGGCGCCAAAACCTTCAAAACCCTGGTCCAAGTCCACAGATGACTGGCCAAAGTCCAGGGTCAAGGCTAGACCCACGGAGGACCAGGAGAATCCCAAGGTCAAAACTAGACCCACGGAGGACCAGCCAAATCCCAGGGTCAAGACAAGACCCATGGAGGACCAGCCGAAATCCAGGGTCCAGACTAGACTCACGGAGAACCAGCCAAAGTCCAGGGTTCAAACTAGACCCATAGAGAACCAATCAAAGCCCAGGGTTCAGACTAGACCCATAGAGGACCCACCAAAATCCAGAGTGCAGGACTCATATAGACCTGGTCAAGCTAATAATTCAGAACTCACCTCCAAACTGCCACCTAGAAGTCACGTAATCAAATTGGCAGCTTCTCTCAGCCAATCACAGCATAGGACAGACCCCAGCCAGCCAATCACAACACAGAGATGCAGCAGTCAACCAATTACAGCCTGTAAATACCAGGGCCACAGTGATGTCAGCCAATCAGAGCCATGGTCTGGAGAGCTTCAGACCTACCCCCAACATCCTTCTCCCTCTGCACAGGATCAGAGGTCTGGTCTGGGCCACAATCAGAGAGAGGTGTCCCCTCCATGGATCTCTCTCCGAGACCCTTCACAACCCTCTCCCTCTATCCAGGATCGGAGCTCATCTCTGGTTCACAGTTGTCTCAATGTGGCCCCTCCCTGGTTATCCTCCAGAGACCCCTCTCACACCTCAGTTTGTGCCCAGGACCAGGCCACATCTCTGGGTCGAGTTCGTCCAGTTCTCCCCAGACTCTCTTCCTCCAGTGATTCCCCACAACTGTCTCTCTCTGCACAGGACCAGGCCTCTTCTCGGGGACACAGTCTGCAAAATGTGGCCCCTCCCTGGTCATCCTCCAGGGATCCCCCACAGTCCACAAAATCTGCACAGGATCGCGGCTTGTCTCAAGTGCAAAGGCAGAGGGTGGTGGCCCATCCCTGGTTCTCCTCCAGCAACAGTAACTCTCCTTTGTCTCCTGCCCAGGATCAGGCTTTGTCTCTGGGACGAGTTCGTCCTATTCTCCCCTGGTTCTCCTCATGCCCTGGTTCCGTGGTTGGAGTCACTGACAGACCAGAGTGTCATGTGACCCCATGCCATGTAACCCCAGGACATCTGACCCCATGCCATGTGACCTCGGGTCATGTGACTAGTGTTAAAGGTGGTGTTCAGAGGAAAACGCTGTTGGATCCAGAGACAGGGCAGTTTGTTCAGGTGTTTGTACCCATGTCTGTTACTGCCCCCTCAGTCCTCCCTAGCTCCACCCTTTCTGCCCTCCCTAGCCCTGCCCCCTCTATCCTGCCTAGCCCTGCCCTTACTGCCCTCCCGAGCACTGCCCCCTCAGTGCTGCATTTAGGATACAGCCCTGGGATCCTCTCTGTTCCTCCGAACCCTACAGTGCTGGTCCCAGTTCAGCCCACAGTCTTCACTCATCCCTGCTTTGTACTGTCTCCATTTCAGCCATATTTATACTACAGGCCTGCATAAGGACTAAAACCAGGACTAATCCAAGTCAAAACCAGAATATGAATAAGAACATGCTTAAACATGTATCTATGTGTTTATTTTATTCTGTTTTTAATTCCTTGTACCATAAATGCTTCCTGCTTCTGTAGAGTATAGACGTGTTTTCACTGCTCTGTTGCTTTCTCTGCTTTTGCTCCCTTTATTTTTCCACTTTTCTTATGTTTTATTCATTTGTTTTATACATTTGTTAAGGAGA
>JAVQKC010113713.1:0-22423 GCA_036025475.1 Philypnodon macrostomus
CCTATAATCTCAGCTCACCCACCTTTCAAACCAGAACTGAAGAAGTCTGCTGGATTGGCAGATGAAAGCTTTTCAACAATCAAAACCTTGTCCAGATGCCCCTTTTTCAACTTTCAGAATTTCAAAATAATGTTACTCAAGTCAGAGTACCGTTACTTCAAAATAATGTTACTCAAGTAAGAGTATTGTTACTTCAAAATAATGTTACTCAAGTAAGAGCATCGTTACTTCAAAATAATGTTACTCAAGTAAGAGTATCGTTACTTCAAAATAATGTTACGTTAAGTAAAAGTAAAAAGTACTCATTTACATAATTGCTCGAGTAAGAGTAAAAAGTACTGGTGAAAGAACTACTCAAGTCCTGAGTAACTGTTTGAGCAATATGTCAGATTATCTGATTATCTGTTTTGTTGTAATCTGGCAAAAAATTTCAAAGATAATAAACAGTTTTGAATATTTTCAAAAGTTTGAAAGAAGAATTTTCACATCATCACATTTTTCACATAAAGCTGTTCTTACATGACACACAGAGGTGAGTAAAAGTTTCTTCAAAATATTATTACGCAAATAAAAGTAAAAAGTATTGTGCAGCAAAGATACTCTATGGAGTACAATTTATTTAAAAATTAACTGAGTAAATGTAACTAAGTAAAAGTAACTGAGTACTACCCACCTCTGGTATTGTTTCATATTTGGGGGCGTGGTCTCTTTCCCCCTTCAGATTAACATGTTATATGTAGCTAACAGTAGCAAGCTTGTGTATTTCACTCACTATTTTTGGACCATTGAACTGCTTTGTTCAGGTCACTATTGTGAAAAATACGTAACATTGAGTTCTAGATGCATCCACACTCCTTTGGCACTAGTCCTATATTCAGACTCAGTTGGTATTTGACCAATAATGCTAAATTGACAGTAGAGCTTTCCTTTGATACAGCACTGTGTCTTAATTTTGTCACATCTTAAAGAATCATACCCCAGCCTCAGATTCTCAAAAAGAAGTCTATTAGTAGATTGTAAAAAGCTGCATTTCATTTCACCAAAATAACCCCCTGCCTTAGTTTTTGTGTTGCAGGAAAAGCTCCCGAATCCTGTTTTTCTCCCCCAACGATATCTGTTTCAACATCCTTAGCTTGAATTCCCTCTGAACTCAACCCTTGACCCTTCTCTTGTCCCTGAGCCATCGGTGGTGGCCTCCCGCTGCCGTGCATCCTCTGGGTACAAGCTGACCTTTGACCTCTCCTTTCGACCCCCGCGCTCCCACTTCACACAAGAGCCAAGAACACAAGAATCAGAGTTGCCCTCATCACTAAAAAGTCCCGCCCGGGGATGTTGTGTTTTTTTTCCACCGGGCCCAATTTACATGTGTCAGCTGTTAAGTTCTGACCTATTAGTTTGAACATGGCAGCACTTAGAACCTTTGCTTTTCTAAGTCAACCTTGAAATGACCGCAGAGTAAAGATAATATCAAAGCAAGAGCTGGGGAAACGTCCTAACTTCATTAATTAGAGGTTCGGTCAGGTCAGAGAGTGTTTATTCTCAGGAAGAGGCATTTAGAAGATTAACACTAATCTAAAGGGATTATGAGGACTCTGACTGAGCAGCTGCATGGTGCCTTCTGAAGGAGACTGTTTAGTTTGGAGAGTCACATCTGGATAAGGATTCCTCATTTGAAGCTGATATTGTAAACACAAACACACTGGACCTCACTCTTACCTTTGACCCAGAGCATAATGTTAATCTGAACACTGCAGGTCAATGATGGGTACACTGAGCTGGTATCTTGTCAGGGCATGGGAGAGGAGAAACATCTTTTCACATAATCCTTTGTAAATGGTCAGGTTTGACTCATGACATGTGTTTATGTCACCCTCTGACTCCATGTGTTTGAAGAGGCAGGGTGATGTCATGTTTATCACACAGTACACAGTGTTGGTGCTTTTACACAGTGAGTCATTGCTTATGAAGCAGAGCTGGCTGTCAGACATTTAAGATTTGAATTGTATCGTGTATTTTACATTCTACTACAAACTATCTGATTTGCATGGGTAGTTTGGCTTAGGTCTTGAAGCTTGAAGCTTTTCCTGATGCATATCTCTATATTTATTAGGTCTTGGCTGGAAACAGGTTTTCTTGGAGGCTTTATGATGAGAGCTCCAACCCTGGTCTCTCACGTTGCCAGGGAAGGGAACTACCCTAAGAAGCCTAATATGACTTGGCATATTAATCATATTATTTTAGTTTCCTTATTTTTTATTAACGTGATGGTTCTTGTCACTGACCAAAGTTCAATCAGAACCTTGTATCATGCTGCCACTGGTTACCGATTGATGCGACTATCAAAGTCCATTTGTTTCTCATGAGAACCAATGTCTGGTGAAAGTCACATGATAGTTTTGTAGTTCAGATTCCCATCCACTGGGCGTGGGAAATGTGCCCTGTATTTTTGAACAGTTGGCTGCAGAATTACTGTTATCTGTCCATATATGTTTCACTGTATTTCATCATCTTATTGCAATAGCTAAGATATTGAAATAGAGCCTGTGCATGGGTTGTATAATATTCGTCATATATTCTTCAAACTTTCTTCAACATTGCTTCATTTAAGGTGCTGTGTGTAAACCCATTGAGATTTGGGGCAGCCACTATTTTGTGAAATTTCTAAGACTAACAAAAAACATGGACCTACACAAATCAAATGGGGTTTTACATTCATTTACAGTACTCTCAACATCTTTGTATTTAGTTTATTTATTAGGTTCTGCTGTATACTACAAAACATGACATAATTTACCGCGTATATTTCCATATAGCCCTGTAAAACTTGAACTATTGTGGTGTTGGCCTGAGCTTGACGCAGATGTGACCATGATGCTGATATCAACTTTCTCTATAAAAATAACACAACCACTGAACACGGCCACAAAATGAGCAGCTCTTTGAATCATCGCTGTGACAAGACGCCAATGAAAATGCACATTATGCGACTGACTTTATTGGAAAACTGGATTAGCATTTGATTGTGCAGGTGTACCCAATAAAGCCTGTTCTGTCGAAGGATTCTTCTTTTGGCTGTAGTTTTCTGTATCTCCTCGACTGACTTGTACCTCAGACAACCCACAATGGCACCATTTCATTTCAAATCACTGAAATGTTTTTCCAGGAGTGAAGAAAATTGACTTCTCCATAGAGACATGTTGGCGGGAAAACAAAAATACTGTATGGCAATGATTTTTTACTTTATTTTTGATCTCGTTTGATTTGCTTTTCAGTCACAAAATGTGTTATAGACATTCTAATCGAGATGCTGCTGTTCGCCAATCCTGGCAAATCACTGACACCAAAATACAAGAACTAGGGATGCACAGATATATCGGATCGACATCGGTACCGGCCGATATTTACAATTTTGACTGACATTGGTATCGGCCTGTAGAGATGGACGATGTGACTCTGTTGTTGTTAAAGGATAACGTCTAATATTTAGGGTTATAAACAGAGGAAGAAAAGACAATTGAGAAAGTCTAAATTTAGGGTCACACAATCCAATAAAAACAATATTTTTGGAACTAAAACATGTTTACAGAATATCGGTATCGGAATCGGTATGGGCCAAATTGGTCATTAAAATATTGCACAAGAAATTTCCTATTGGTGCATCCCTAACAAGAACCGAATCAATTGGCTGACAAAGCTGGCCTCGGTTGTTAGTTTGTGTTAAACAAATTAAAAAATAAATAAATAAAATAAAAAAAGTTGATCTTTGAGGAAGACATTTTGGATAGAGCATTTACCCCTGAACACACGGAGACGAATTTCAGCAAAGGTATTTTATCGTTTAGGCAATCTTTTTAAATTTTTTAAACCAGGTCCCAGAGTCGGAAGAGTTCAAAACGCTGGTTCCGTGTTCACGAGCAATACGCCTCTGTTCTGAAACGATAATTGATAATGATAATGATAACGATAACAATATTGTTGTGGCCCCTCCTCCTCTTATAACCCACTGCACTCTGACAATAACAACAAACATGGAGCTGCCCAGTGTTTTCGCAGCAGTGTCACGGCGCCACCAACAGGCCGGGCATACACACTACAGTGGTGCTGCGTGAACCCGTGTGGACTCAGATTTTTCCTAAAACGACGCCGGCTTTACCGTTTTTGTCTCCGTGTGGACTACGCCTAAAAGAGTCTTGTTTGTTTGGCCAAGTCTGGGTAGAACATTTTTTTACTGTAGAACCCATGTATTTGATGTAATTCATAACCACAAAGCTTGGAGGTATCAATGCTTCTTAGTTTTTTCTTCTTTTGTACTTCTATCACTCCAAGTCAATCACTCCTTTAACACAGAGAAGCCCACTAAGCTTGTCAACAGCCCTGTAGTGCTTGTATAATGTGTGGCATGCCCGCTCTCTGTTCTTCATTATACTTCAGCCTGAACATCTTTTTCGCGGGCTGACGGAGGGGAGCCTTTCATGTGCCCCCTGCCTGGACCCACCTAAGCAAAACCATGCCACCGCCCAGGGGCAAGGTCACTCTTCTCACCACGGAGCGACCTCTTTAAAGCAACACTGGCTTCCTAATGGAACGTAAAAAAGTCGTTATTTTTCATCAAGCTCGCAGGCAATATATTCCATCTCATCATATTGAAGGGTGGCCCATGTGGTTGTAATACAGAGAACGGCCAATGACCTGTAACTGAAAATGTGAAGCCATCAAATTGTTCGTGTCACAGGCAAAGTCAAAGAAAGAAGTTCATCCATTTGAGTATTTCTTGTGGATCATGCTTCAAAGTCAGGAGTGATTGTAAAAAACTAAATTCCTTACAATTCCTTGAGGAGTGCTGTTACAGTCAACTGTGGAAAGATGACCTATAAAACTGACTTGATAAATAGTCATCCATGGCTCACTGAAATGCATCTACTGTATGTAGGTTATTCATTGAATCATGGTTAGTGGATGTCATCCAATTATCTGACAGTGCTGTCTATGGTGTGCCCTGCCTCAAGCCCGAAGCAGCAATGGGTTAACACATTTTTACATCAATGCAGCCAAGGAAAGACGTTTTTTTTTTTTTTTGTAGGACACCAAAAGAGAACAAAGATTTTGGGTAGACGGCCAAAATATATTACGGCTTAAAAAATCACTAAAGGGACCACAAGAGTACTTTTGACATCATACTTCAAAGTCAGACCAAACTGTTCAATTTCAAGATGATAAAGATAAATATAGTTCTAATTCGGGGGTAAATGCTCTTTTCATTTAGCTATACCCCTTAACTATCTTACAACGATATTCATACATTTATTGGCCCTTTGAACCTGGAACTATTGAATACTATCTCTAGTAATGTTGTGTCAGGCCAAAATGGACTAACCCCTAATTGATATGATTCAAAAACCCAAATGAATAATATTGTTTTAAAAAAAAAAAAATCTGTATTTCCATTTGAAAGAGGTATCCCCTGCCGGGCTTTGACAATAGCCATGTAATGTCATGCAAAATGAAAAGCCCTTGTACCATCTTAGACCGAGCTTTTGTAACAGCAAGCGGCCTATTATTTCACTGTTGTGTTTTTTTCTCTTTTCTTTTATGTCCCCAGAGACTTGGACTTGCCTCAAAAGGAGGTTGGAAGGAGGCCCTTTTGTTTTGAGGTTTTCACACTTGAGGGCCGTGGTATTCAGTGTGTGTGGAGAGGACGCTGTGACACTATGAAAGGCACAAAACTTGGCTAAAAACTGTTTCTGTCGGTACAAAAGAGCGCGAGAGGGATTAGCGTGCGCGGACCGGGAGGAACTAATCTGTGGTGACATAATAGAACTGTACATAAACAACGGGCCTGAGAAGTGAGCGGCCAGGCGCGGACTGAATGAAGAGACAGAATGTGTGAAAAGAGCTCATGGGCTGCTTACGGAAATGGTGAAGAGCAAGCTGCTTGAAGAACTTTACATTGTTTTGTTGTGGTGTGATTAGGTCTATATCTTAATTGGAATTATCACATTTTGGAAACATCCCTCCCAGTGCTGCCCCGAGTAGCCTAATTCTCAGCAAAAGTTTATCCGTGACATTAAATTGCCCATATACTAAACGCTATTATGTAAATTGTTGTTCATTTGGTGACTATGGTCGCCCTGAAAATAGTCTGCATGTCCTTCCCATGACTTCCTCCAGCCAGCCAACACATGCATTTACTGGTTTATATGTGAATCTGAAATGTCAATTTTCTGCATTAGCTCTGTGGCTATACTGGCAGGTGTCTGTACTGTCTCATGCCTCATGTCCAAAGCCGCTTTGAAAGAACTAGTGTATGTGAAACTTTCGCCCAATAGGATACTAAACTGTTAATTGAATATGGGATTCATTCATGTAGATTTTATTAAGAGGTGAACATGCAGAGCAAGATCACATAAGGTCAAACTTTTTGGCATTTGAAATATAGATCCAATGAAAGCGTTAGGAATGACTATAGATTGTTATCATCATGGTTCAACTATACGTTCTAGTCACAAAATGTGTCACTATCTCCAGGCTATTATGGGAATGCTTCTATTTTGAAAAACAATTCTACTTCACTTTACTGAAAGTGAAAAGCTACTCAGTGGAGACCCAAGCCTGGCAACTCTGAGCAAAGGCAAATGTGCAGCAGCTAAGCAGTTTATTTGGACTTACTGAGTGCATGTCTTAGGCTGCTGGAGCCATCACTGAGTATGTTGTACACAGCCTCAGCCATGATGTACATTCACAGCCAAAATACACAGCAACCCCTGCCAAAGTGTAGCGCCCTGGGAGAAAAGGCATGTCTATTTACTGCAGCTTCACCAAACAAGACGCAAAAGAAAGTAGTTATGGATTATTTTATTATTGCAGTTTGTACAGTTTTCTACCATGGAAAAATAACATGTAACATAAGACTGTATTTACAATTCAATTTTTACAAAATGTCTTTACAAGATTTTTTTTTTTTTGCCATCGTTTCCAAAAGATTTTGAGGACTAAAACGCACACATAAAACATACACATTCACGCACATCCAAACCAAACTAATACACACATAAATAAATATAGACATTCACTGACTGTGCCACGACACATTTTTCTACAGCCAAAGAACATGTACAATTTATCATTTTTCATTAATAAACATGACATATTACTCCCAATATAATTCTTTTGTTAATCTGTTAATGGAATATTGCTAACATATCGGAAAAAAGAGGTAACACAGATATTTTCTCATGCCAACTGAAACGCTAATGGCTGTCATGCAAAACCATTACAAACTTTCAATTTGAAGAAAGTAGGTTCATTTACAGTTTTAAAAGTAATCGCTGGACTACATGCAACATACTAGTAGTGGAGTATTCGGGGTTAGACAACAATGAGTCCTTTTTACGGGGTTACGCTATATAAATAGAAGAATTGAGTCTTCATATAGACAATGGTATCGCCAACAGTCTTAACTATCAGCCGTATTTTGATCTGGAATTGACCTTGCAACCGATCAATGGAAGTTTGGGGGGGGGGGGTCTAAACAGAAGAGCTTTGCCTATAAATACAAACTATACAGACAGTTCCAGTGACAGTGGGGCGTGAAGGAAAAAGTCCCATATTTCACAACAGGGCAGTTTATAGGGATGGGGTCGGTTCATGGTCCGATGTGCTCCGATTCTGTCCCATATACATTCCTTCTACAAGAAAACCACTGGTACTTCTCACCATTTGGGTACATTTTACCACTCAGTGTCGCTCTACTGTGGCCTTCTGGTGATGAGCGTGGTGCTGCCGGAGCCGGGGCCCTAAAAACAGACAAAAATAAATAAATACATCCAAAGACAAGTTCAGATCTGCGTCATTAAGCTTGTACAGTAAGTGTTGTTTTGCTTTGCTTGGCTAAACCAGTTATCTAGGTCAGTAAATCTTTTCACATCTCACAACTCTGTTTTTATGTTGGGGATAATGATGCAGGCTTCCCAGAAAGATAAGGTAATAGAAGAGCAGCCAACTTCCTCACTTTGTGTTGACATAGCGCCGTATTGCAGTATAGTTTATGTGCTTTTAAGACACATTTATGATCCATATGCTCCTTGCTTTATATTCAGGCTTCTTTTACGACGGCTGGAGATGGAAATGAACAGCAATTTATTTAATGCTTCACTGATATTAAAGCTTCTGCCTTGTGTTAGGTAATATATTTTAAAGTTTAGACGTATTGTTGAAGTGGTCAGCCATTCAGACGGAAGAGCTAGCATTTTGTCTGCATATTTAAAGGAGACCGACTTATGTGAAAACTATTTGTATTGTATTTTATGTTTGTTTTTGCTTTCTTTTGGTTGCTGGAATTGTGTAACTATAGTATTGTGTAGTAATTGAATTAGTAGGTTATGTTTTACTTACATTTACATATTCATCTCTCTGTTGCTAGCCTGCCCAGCCATTACTTCACAAAGGGTCTTTCTGTTCACAGCCATTAATACTTGACAGAAACTAATTGGTAGACTAATTCAAAACAGGTTAGGTTAACAATTGGTTGTGTTTAGACACATTGTTCTTTCACTTCATCTCAATTCTATTTGTACAGTATATAAATGAAAAAGAGGTATGTTGGCAGAAGAGATTAAATACTGGATTATAGTATATAGTAAACACAAATCTGATGTACGTATAATAATATGCAGACATATAATCACATTACTGAGCTAATCGTGGATTACATTGTAAATCCAAGAGCCATTTACACATATTGTATTCAAGAGCATTATTACTGCCAGTTTACATTAAGATAATACATACTATGTTGGACTATTGGTAGTGTGTTGGGGGTCTGGAAAGTCTTCACAGTGGCGGGCCCCTCCCCACCAGTGGTTATGACTTGCACCTCGAGTCTGTAGTAAGTGGACGACCGCAAGTTGGACACCACCAGCAAGTTATGGTCCTGGAACAGAAAAGCAGTGAGTTGAAATACACCAGAACATGTCTACGATTATGAGCGGGCTTGAATGGGGAAAGGCTGTAAAACGGCGGCATGAGTGTCAGCTGCAGACAAAAACAAAGACAATGTTTTCATAAGGTTTTGCCGTGGCTGTCTTCTTCGCTGCCAGCTTTATAAAGTGTGCCGTGGGTGGTTTTATTTATAGACCAGATCCAGAGGCAGGGAGGTGGAGATAGGCGGAACGTGTCGGTGATGGAGCAGATTATGTCAAAGAGCGTTTTCAGAGCTCTCACGCAGGATAAAAGGGGGAGAAAAAAACTTAAAAAGTACAGGAGATGGGAATAGTTGAAGCAGGACACAACACTTCCTCAAATGTCTGCCTGTCTACACACTGATGCTTATCGCAGGACTCATGCTAGCAGTAATATCCCTCAATCCAGACACAAGCTGAGAGGAGAAAGTTTCAAGATTAAACATTAATGTATGGCACAGTATTGCATTTGGGTGTCCAACCTGAGGGTGTACTTAAATGTGCATGCTACTCCTGATAATATCCTATTATGAAAATCTACTTAAATATAAAACATTTGCTGTGCCTTGCTTCAGGGCAGAATAATAATTATGATTCAAATAAATAAATCTGACTAACGTCCAGTACCACTGATTACACTATTGTAATTAATTGTATTAATGACAACAGTAACTTTAACTAGGGTTTAGACAGCTGTTTTTGCTATACAAATAATGTATAATATGTTTGATGCGACCCTGAGTGAGCTATTCTTTACACTCTTAACACACACTTAAAATAAGAGCCAGTTGCATCAGGAAGGTCTCTGATGGGCCCCACATTTCCGGCAACAACTGTAAACATACAGACAGTTTGTATACACCCTTCCTGTCTGGTTCCTTCAAAAACTGTGTGAAAGTAAACTGTTGCTATTTTGAAGGTAAAACAAGGTCACATCATTTGCCTGTCCGTTAAATTTGAGCTTTTCTTTGAATGGGCTTACAATCTTTGCACAGTAGTTACTACACGCAACCACCAGTCACATACTTCAAGTCCCATAAGAGTGGAGTACATCCATACCCATACATGAAAAGTCCATTATGTTAATATTATGTTTTTAGGTAAGCAGGTCACTACTCCATCTTACCGGCGGCAGGATTTGTGACTGTGAGATGATGCTGTTGGGCAGGCTGTTTTGCCGGCTCTCGCTGGTCATCTCGGCCCATGTGACCTGATAGCCTGTTATCCTCTGATTAGGGGCCAGCCTGGACACCCTCCACAAGAAGCTTCCTGTGATGTTCCCTTCATTGATGGAAAAGGAGGCAGTCAGGTTCTCAGGTTTAGCCAGTACCTTGGGGAGAGCTGTTAGGAGAAACAAGAGTGGGATCATGCGTCTGCTATGCTACTGTATCTGACTCCTGCATTGATTGTAGATGACCTCTATGTGTCAAACAGATACCCACCTCCCTCGCCGGGGCAGGGGATAAATTTGTGTGTCTTGCTCCGGATGGTGGCGCAGGAAGGGGTGAGGAAGGTGGTGCTCTCGTCCTTGGAGCGCCTCTTGGATTTGAACATGTGAACGGTGACTTTGTACTTGCAGGCAAACAGCAGGCCCGGAAGGTTGATGTAGTTCTCCTGTGCCAACAGACACATTATTATTATTCAGCTGGGGATGACTTTGAGGTGTCACCAGGTCAAGACCCATGGAGCTTTAGAGATAATTAAATACACTAGCGTGAGTAGATTGGATTCGGGCCCTACTGACATGCCCCACATTACACTTTGACCTGGCTTTGAAAATGGGCTGCCGGTAGATCAAGAGGATTGTATTCATTCATATGTATTAATGTTAGTTGAATTTTTCAATTTTGTTCTGCCAAGGTTGTTTTTTATTTTCTTGTCTGATATCTAGCGCTTGTTGCTGCTTCCTCCTGTTTTTTCTACTAATTCCTATTCATATTTCCGTCATTGTGTCCTTGGGCAAGACACTCCCCCATGTCGCCTGAAGATGTGAATGTGTTGTCAGTATGATTATTGCGGTGTGTTTAGTTAGAGGATGTAAGCATGGTATGGCTGCCACAAGTCTTTTAGTACAGCTGTGGCTCTATGAAAGCTTACCACCATGAATGAATAATGGACTGTGAATCTAAATCTTTATCCAATCTTACTAAAACCTCTATACATGATTTTTTATGGCGTCAAAGAGGAAAAAGCAACACTATTATTAGCAGCAGCCAGAGTGGGTTCATAGCAGATAAGTCCTTGCTAATGAATGAACACTGAACAGAAAACTCCTTTTGTTTCTTTGCGCCAAAAATCTAGCTGACACGTGCATTTAGATCTTGTATTTGCACTGAAGAGATTCAACATTAATAGCCAGTCCCCCGAGAGAGGGCGTGTGTGTGTATTCTGTGATATGAAACAGATTGGATTAAAAGTGAATGAGGCGCTGCGCTCACATAAAAGCAAGCCAAGTCTGGAATCTGTCCCAGTGTTCTATAGAAAATGAATGTATATTACCTAGCAACGAGCTCGCCGATCCCTAAAGAATGTGTTGATTGCTAGAGCCTCTGCCATGCTGCATCAGGCCAAGCCAAAACAGTTATAACACCTCCCCCCATTATAGACACTCCCAGTCCTCAATGCGCCCCAAAACAAGGCAGGGGCCAGCAGAGGTGAACAATCCTTCATTCCGGGAACCATTGTTTTAGTAAATGCCTTTTATTGGCCAGATCACTGCACGCCTGACCACACGACTGACTCATAATACTCAAAACAACAGCCACTGAAATGCTCTGAGTCCAGGGATTTTTGTAGGCAGCGGACAACAGCACGGTGAATGGCTCTGCACGGCACAGATGGGTCAAAATACAAACCTGTGTGACAGATTTTTCCGGGCCGCGGGTTTCGTTGTGGCTGCAGTATTCGGGCACCCACTGGACATGGTACCGGCTCGCCCCAGGGTCTAGAAGAAGCCAGAAAAGCATAATTTTACTTTTTAATGAACATGGGTGTTTGGCATGCATTACGCCAATAGAGTACCATACACTATGTCAACTATACCACATGTTAGTTCTTGCTATAGTTTCATTTAGAGACAGATTTCTTCGCTTAGTCCAGATTTACACTTGGTTTATATCTGGTTTAGTCCTAATTTAGACCTAAATTAGACCTGGTTAATTATTGGTATAGTCTTTGTTTATCCTTTTGTGCATAAATCTCTCTTAGGTTAAGACCTGAATAAATCCTCATCCATGCTCATTATATATATATACGTGTAGGCTGCCACACGCTGTAAAGGGAAGCAGAGTGACAATGTGGATAAATACTGGCAACACATCCACACAATGTTTAATGAGGCAGTGATAATTGTGCCACTAGGCTTTTAAGGAAGGCATATTGGTATAGCATTTATCACTATTTCAAAGTGGCATGTTGGTTGTTGCTGTTTTTGTGGAAAGTGTTTTCAATCAAATCAGATTTGGTTTGATGTTGTGATACTGAGTATTTCTGTTTTCTGCTTATTGCATTTGTATTGGTTTTTATGTTATGATAAATGCTATGCTTCAGTGTTCAGTGGTTTGTGACGGTTAACGCCTGTATTAACTTTCCTTACTTTTCAATAGTGTATCCTGGATTTCTCTCCTGTGGGATGAATAAAACATGATTTATCTTTCTATCGTTCTGTCAATTTAGCAACGTATTAAAAACAAAAGTTGCCTCTTATATTCAGAGGCAGTCAATAAACTGGCCTTGCTGCAGAGTGGATATGACATGGTTCATTATGAGGCAGACAAGCCCAATACTAGTGCATTTGAAGCTTTAAAAGATCTCCTCAAGGCTATCTTTATGTATAGGTAAGCTGAAAAACTGCTTGGCATAAGTGTTTACATTTCTGTGAATTTCTCCCATAATATTGAAAAATAAGCGCACACATATGCACTTACAGGAGGGAAGGAATGTCACGTTAGATCTATCCACTCAAACTCTGCATGAAATGATTAAATGATTCCTATCTCACAAATGACAGCACTCCATATCTATGATCTGATATGTCACTATTTTCAAAACTGATGATCTCGATAAAACATGTCAAAAAGAAGTTCAAAGTGCTTCCTGTTTGATATTTGTATTAACTTAGTGCAATGATTTTCTTGCTTCTGTTATCCTTTTCCGGTGTTCACGTGTGTCCAGTAGGGCTGGGTGCACTGTTCTGTATGGAATATTGTTTTGTTTTTCTTGCATATGTATTTTGAATATAGGATTTATTGGATTAACATTACAACTTCCACTATATGTGTCACTTCTTTGTTTGTTTTCATTTGATTACACACACAAAAACTGTTGGCAGTATGACCACAACTGTAGTGCGTTCTCATGTAATCTGTAATATTTTATCACTTAATTCACAGAAAAAAGACTATGTCATTTGTCATTACTGTAATATTATTTGTCAAATCTCCCAGTCATAGTGCCCAGACTGTATCACTATCACAGTACAGTAACTATTCAACATCAGCATACATATCTGCCTATCATCTTCATCTCATGTTCCCAGATTTATTATTCATTCAGCTGTGTCCCTTGGTTATATGCGAAATATTTCTCAGATTAATAATTGAGTTATGCTATGTTCGCCCCTTGGCGGAGGCCGGGGTTGTAGTGTGGGGAGATAAAAGCAGCGCTTTGAAGGCTTAGACACAGATCTGGCACTCGGAGCCCCTGAGCTCTTTGGAAGCAGAAGAGAGGAATTACCGGGAAATCGGGGAAAAAAATAAACAGGATACGTCGAGCCGGGCCCGACAGTGAAGGGAAGTGGGATGTAAAACAAGAAATAAGGGACCTCAGGTAAAGAGAAATCATGGCTGGGAGCGGGACTCAGAAGTAGTTTCACAAACCTGACCACTGTCTATTGTCTGTCCCCGAGCGGACATATAGATATATTATCAAAGTTAGTGTACAGTTGAATCCTCTCTGCTCTGCTGGATACAACCCAGAGGCCGCACTGCTTTGGATCACACAGACAATGAGCCAGGGTTTAATCATGCTTCGCTTAACCTGTCCCCCTTTCTTCTGTCACACAAAACAGATGTCCGGAGACTACAACTCCCCGGGCCATATGTACATGTACGTATACATACATACAGTAGTGAAACCCAGGTTGTGGGAGTCAAAGCCAGGGTCATCCTTCAGACTAATGAATAGCAGAGAGCGCAAACCTCCACACAGCAACAAACAGAAAGACGCTGGAACAGGATTAGCGCAGCCGTGTTCAATCCCTGTCAGCATCTTTCAGCTACTAGCGCCCCAGCCAGCCCTGCTAACAACCCTGGGCTAGCTTCATCTTCTCCCTACTCTGATTCAGCACTTGGTATCTCACCAGGCCACTCCATCAGCCAGGGCTTGCATTCTTGACTCTTAGATGTGGAGCTTGGCCCGGGTGATGACATATATTAGTAACATAACATAGAGCAGCGAATGGGACTTGACAGGTTACCCCAAGAGCATGGCTTTCAAGGTTTCCATGTTTCCAGCCTGGTATTAACAGAGGCTTGGTGGAATGGGACGCTGCCGGGATAGGCATTCCTATAGTAAGATTTAACCCCTCGTGGTGTTCCGGAGATGTTTGGGTCTGTGTGACATCAGGTATAAATGGCATTACACCAGAAATTACAGTTTTCTTAAGCCATTATATAGAAGACTAATGTAACTGCATTTTAGTGAAGCAAATAAATAATAAATACATAATAAAAACTTTGATACCATAGTCACTCAATTCATAACAGTACCATTGTCCAAGTGCATAAAAACATAGGGGCAAAGATGACCCCTTGAATCTGAAATGACCCTAGCCAAGGAATGTAAGTCCCTGTGTCAGCCCTGTGACTAACTGGCTATTGAACCCCACCTAATGCCCATAGTTACATGGGTAAACCCATATGTTCAAGTCACAAACAACCTCTAAAAGCAATATAAATATTTCCTGATTATCATTTCGGCCACCCTTGACATCAGGTCTTTGAAACAGCTTCGATGCTAATGCTAGAGGCTATTAAACACAGAAGTCAATAAATCTAATCTCAGGCTGTGTGTGTTTATTGTTCTTTACTAAACAGTTGCTCCACTCTAACCGGCCCATGTGTGAGTTTACACTGATTCCACCTCTCACGATCGCATTACCCGTTTCCCACAAAAGACACATTGTTTAGTTTATTTCATTTGCACGTGTGATACCTCATTTATAAGGGCTATTCCATTGTTTGGGTGAGTCATGCAACTGATTATGATGTACATAAGTCAGGGTGATGGATGGCTGTAATGGGGTGATAATGCGATTTGAGAGGCTATAAATCACATAGAGTTCACATAGTACATACCTCCGCGCTTCTTCCAGTAGACACGGACCTGCAGCTGGCCGTCCTGGTAGAAGGGCGTGCCCACTTCAAGAGGACCAGAGGGGCGCTTAGTCAGAGTTGAAGCGATGGGGGAGAGTTCCTCCTTTTTGGGTTTGGACGCTGATTTTACTGTGGAAAGAAAGGAGAAATGCCACTGTTAAAATATATAATTGACTGTGAAATTGCCCTTTCCATTTAGTTAGTAAGTTTCTTCACCTGATTTAGCCCCACATACCTGAACTCAACACTATTGGGTCTGTCTGAGTTAAGCATGAAGAGACAGAAAAATGTGAGCAGCCTACTGAAATTGCGGGAAGACCCTACCTCGGCCCACTACTAAGCAAAAGTGGAATTTTTAAAAGTAAAATGAGGTCACATGACTGGATTTAGATGTTTTTTTCTAGGTGCTAACAATATTCTTGAAAGCTACTGTATATAGCCTACTTAACAGCTTGTCTTTATATCTGCCTAAAACATATGCCCAGTACTGTAGCACTAACACACTTAATTTCTATTGTACACAAATGTGCTGTCAACATCTTTTGGCCATCAGAGCCAGTTTTCAGCTCTCGTGATTATAGATGACGGTTAGCCTAAAGACTTGCAGTAATTTAGGAAAATCAACACTTGACAAACCAAAAATTGGATTGTTCTCGGTTGATTTTAGCCATTTCCCAGTGCATGTGCCAGCCCTTACTCAGCAGCTCCATCAAAATCCCTGTATGATTTTAGATAGTTCATGATCTCAAAAGGGGTTGTATGTATGAGGTATTTATTAATCATCCGTGAATCACTAACAGTAGATAGAGGTTGGTACACGCCCAGTTAAAGAAGCAGACAAAAAGATGGAAGTGAAGCTCTGGATAAACAGGGCAAATCATACATTTAAGACAAACAAAAAACGCAAAATCGGTCAGTAAAATTCAATGTGGAAAATCTTGTCGAGCCTATCCTGCATTGACAATGAATAAGTCACAGTTTCTTTTTCTTAATACCATATGTCAACAAACTGAAGAATTTTGAGTTGACTTTCTTTGGCTTTACTCTTCACTGGGGCTGCATGGTGTGTTTTGAGTTATTACAGCAGAAGTCTCTACAATTCTTATACTAATGACAGGTTATTTTCTGAATGAAAATGGATAAATGGATGTATAGACCACCTCTGAAAACTGGGGGGTAGTATCAACAAACACAACTTATACACAAAGGATTCCATAAATTACCTGTTTTAGTTAAACTGTTATGAATCAATGGGATTGATTTTGGTGGATAGCAGTTTGAACAGGAGAAGTTCCAGACCTACTTGCTAAAGAAAACCAAAAATGTCTGGCCATTCTAGCTGGAAATAAGTTTTCCTCTGGAGTACCAAACTGTCCCATACCAACATGCATTGTACCGTAACTGTAAAAGTGGCTTAGGTAGACAATTTTTGAAGGGAGGTAAATTTTTCACCTGATTCATTATTCTGCGAGGTGCTGAACTGCAGCGAGGCCTTGGAGCTCTTCAGTCGCACTTGTCCCCAGTACGTCACAGCCTGGAGCTCCACAGTGTAGCTGTTGTTGGCCTGCAGTCCCTCCAGATCCACCCAGCTCTGAGCCTGTACGGGACAAACACGAAACACTTGTAAGCCGGCACTCGCACGATACCACTTTTGTCACTGGAGCCTACTTTGAAAGGCTTGTCACTGTCCTGGTCACGGCTAAACCACAGTTAGCATAGCAGCAGACTTATGGGAAAGAGCCTGCTTATTGAGAACACATGTGGTGCGGAGGAAGGCGTCATGTCGTGGAGATAGCCTTCAGGGTCTTGTGAGGGAGCAGTGTTATCAGAGACTCCCGGGGCGCGTTCACCGTGTTTGACATTCAGCATTCCTCCGTCAGCGTGAGCTTGATGAGTTTTTGTTATTGACGGTGCATGTTTTGACATTCCTCTGAGCGGCAGGCTGTTTTCAAAGCCCTGAGGTGCCAAAGTGGAAACCAGTAGTACATGTGTCAATAGGTGTCTGGTGTCTCCCACCTCTATCTCTTGTGTGAGCCACATCTGCTGCGCGTTTCAAAAGCTAATTCAGGAGAAGACCCTATAGAGGTGTTCGTCTAGACACTGTCATTCTGCTTCACTGACTTCAAATGAAATATTTAGACACACACCAAGGCACAGGTATTCACAGGGTCACATGGTAAGACTCATACATAATGTGAAGTAAAAGGGACTCACATTAAAAAGGTACATGTTCCTTTAAGGCCCTCTTTCCCCCTGTTGGCCACACCCACTTCAGCATCTACTACAGCCAATGTCAAAGGAACTATGGAAAGTTGGAACTAAAAAAAAGTTTTGTTCTTTTTTTCACTAATCTCCATAAAAGGTCAAGCCAAGTGTTTTCCGCTCTTGAGAAGATGAGTGCCTCAGCATGCAGGATTATAAGCTTAGTTTTAAGTCAGTGTTTCTTTTGGCTTTTATCTGTGTGACACCTCCATCTGTGGTACAGTGCCACAGGGCTGTACACTTGGACCACTGCTGTTTGCTGAATGCCTAATGCTCATCAAAGCTACCGTCTATTTTTGATTCAGATCCAACAGTAGTTTTAGCCTTTAGGACAATCAAGCTGTCATACTTTGATCTTGCTCTTGTCTTTTTAGCTAAAAATGAAATGTAGAGAGAATGTGTCACAACTAATACTTAACTTCCAACCTAGCAACGACCTCTAGAACCCTTCAAGGACTGGAAAATAAAGTGCTACTGAAGTACTTTTATGATTGAGATGTTTTTAGACAAAGGTGAAATGGGTGAGATATTGTGACCCCCATTAGTACCCCATTAGTGGTCTTTCTCCTCTTCTTCTTGGACGGCACCATAGACTTGGAGGGTACTGTCCAGCTCCAGAAGACCTTGTAGTGGTGAATGGGGATATCGGGCTCCTCTGGTAGTGTCCAGTTGAGTCGGGCCATCACTAGACCATCTTCACCCACTGTGATGTTAGTGACCCGTAGACTGGATGGCTTTGGAGGAGCAGCTGGATCTGTTATAGCAACAAGTCAAAACATAATCAATGCTTATATTTGAGAACATCTGTGGAGATTTAAAGAAGAAGCACTTTTGATGAGCAGTGAACCAGACAGTTTCTACTACACATATAATCAGGCTTGTATATACCAGCCCAGGATACCTTTCAACACACTCAGTGAATGCAGTGAGGGGACGAGGGGAGGTATGGCACTGTGTAAAGTAATTAGTCCAACATTTACAATCTGCCATGAGATGTTATGACAGGTGTCACGTCACTTCTATGACAGTGTTCAGCAGGACTGGGGGTGAGGGCCAAAGGTTAACAAACACATGCTGCTCACGTTGGCTTTGAGCTCACATTCCCAAACCCAAATATGCTCAGATGGTTTTACGCATGTGCTGGGACCCCCCTTTTGTCGGGTGCTGAAGTCAACCTAGTGCAGGAGAAGAGGCTGGGACACCAGTCACCAGTGCCAGACACTTCACCAGAATTCATAACAAGAACATACAATTTAATACTAAAACATAAATAAAATATAAACTGTTGTTCATCATGATAGATTGCTCAGATCCTGAGTATCGGTATAAGGCCTGAAATTCCAATATCATGACAACACTGCACCACACACACATCAAGAGAAGAGCCCTTTAATGAGACATCTTGGCTCTCCTCCACTGCCCTCTCCCACCTGAAACACATTTAATCTAGAGCAAAAGCACCATTGGACACATCACTCCTTCATATCCGCTATATAAGATAAATAAGCAGTCGGTCCTTACAAATTGCCCTAACAAATATAGTGGTGCAAAATTGCAATCAGATGATATACCCAGGCTGTATAAATAAAGTTGGTAGGCAGAATGACTGTGATTCCATCAACTATGTGACAGCTCTCATCAATCTATCAGTGTCCTGTCTCTGATTGGCCTGATTGGAGATCGCTTTCCGTCCCCACAGCTGCATCCTTTTTTACCTGGTGTCTGGCCCTGTCAGAGAGATATGTGATGTTCTCAGGAGAGTGAGTGAGTGGAGGAGGATTGACAGCACAGGTCAAACATTCCAAACATTAATACCTGTCTGTGGCACAAATAGGGAACGTTTGGATAACTATGGTGAACACATGGACTTTATCTGTTGTGCAAATCATAATTTTACTCTATTTTGGGGAAATTCAGTGCATTATATGTTTGCAAACTGTATACAGTATATTAGGGTGGCATAGGGGTGTGCAATATGGCAATAAAATATTTTATTGTGATATGAAGTAGGCTAATCCTGGAAGATCATTGAGAAGAAAGAAAAATTAATTGTATTATATTGACCGCCCCTAGTGTGGTAAAACACACTCATATATTCAAATGCATATATTCAAACTTCACAAATCATTATTTAATATTTTGTGGTATTTTAATGTCTTCCAATCTTTTTCAAGCACCTTGCAACTAAAAATGCAAAACAGTCTCTCTGCATAATTGTGTAAATTGTGTAACAATTTCTGTAAAACTTAACACCTCAAATCTCAGCTACTTTTTAGTATTTTTTACATCTAAACATAGACTCACCAAATAAATACACAATATAGTATTCATAAACTTCAGAGAAACTTTCATGAGCTCACACAACCTTACTGTCAACCCCTCACATCTGTAGCTACAGTGAGCCATACTCTGACTAAGACTTCAAATGTCTTTGGAGCTCACTCACTAAACTCCTTCAAAGATCTGAAGTGTGTCTCAGTTACATCACTCCCTCTGGATACAAGACAACACTGCATTTAAAAACGTGCAATATTCTGGCTAATTTAGATGTATTACATTTTATGACTGTAAAAACAGGGGAAATGCTGTCCTTTGATGGGATGAATGAAGCTCTGGTTTCAGCTCTGTAATGGAGTGTCTGGACTCATTATGTGAATGGAACAAGTCATTGATGTGGATTTCCTTCATTTTGTTCACTGTGCAAATGTGTACAAACCAGGGGTAAGTGGCATGCAATAAAAAAAGTTGTAAATTCATCTAGAAAGTGCAAAGCTTCTGATCATTTTATAGGACAGGATTCACCAGACATTAAACTGCTGTTAAATGGTCTGCTTTTGTTCTAGTTCAATACTATGGATAAAATAGGACAGCACAAAGCTAAATCATGTTTGAAGTTTGTTTTTCTAAAGATGCCACCTGTTTCTACATCTTGCCTGAAACAAATGGAGTGAAGTGGGTGTAAAACAGGAACTGACAAACAAAGCAAGGCCACACACAAACAGACGACATGCTCGTGGAGTGTGGACATACACAGACCTCTGGAGGAGCGGAAGTGTTTGCTGGGGGCAGTGAAGCCGCGGGTCCCGTGGACATTGACAGCAGCCACTCTGAACTGGTACCATCTGCTGGCTCTGATGTCGACCATTTGGACACGTTCTTCTGCAGTCTGAGGGACAGATGGAGAGCAAACCGCAGGGGTCAGGGGTCATGCGGGGTCACAGCCCTATGTGAGTGCACTGTCACATCAGTCTCAAGGGTGTTTCTCTTGACTAAATTTTCAAAGACACTGTGACTGTGAGGAATGTGCGACCGCGTGCACGGCTCTGTCAGCACAGTGCAGCACTTTCACAGCTGTAGAGCGTGGCATGCTGGGACAAGTGAAGTGAGAGGTTACATTAACACAACTACTTTAGTACGATAAGATAACAAACAGGTTTAGCCCTGTGTGTGTGCGTGAGTGCTTTGAATTTGCAGGTTTCTACCTGAGCCACGGTCTCCCATTCAGTGGCGTCGTCCTCACTGGGATGGATGCCATAGTTCCAGCGGCGCTGCACCACGTACAGGACCGGCTCCACAGAGATGTTGAACTTTGAAGACCAGCGGATCTCCAGCTGGCCCGACGGCTGCTCCAAAAACACAAGCTCTTTCCTGGGCTTCAGAGGAACTCCTAAAGGTGCATGGACAGAGATGTGGAACAGTGTTAGTGAACGGTGAAAAGTGGTTTTCTTCAGTGGAGTGACTGTCAGCAGCAGAAATAAATATTAAGACATGACCTCATGGCATTAGAAGTGATACAAGCTGTGGGTCACTTTTTTCTATGATAGATGTGATATTTCCTGGCCAAGGGATATGTTTTAGTAGCTGTGCTTCTTAGTAACCATTAATATAGATAGCACCAAGGCATAAGGGATACTTTGTATGGCCCCTCTGTATTTCTATTTGCATATACTGTTTTATAATATTCATTTGCACCATTTCACATCACATTGGGTCTTTCAGTCAATGTGGCCATGTGAAATAAATCAGCTTTATTAAGCACAGGATTGGACCAAATGCTTGGCCCGGTCGGCCTCTCTCATGTGGATTTATACTAGCGCAGACATTGTGAATTGTTGATTGAGCGTTGGGCATGGTGATAATGAGATGGAGATTGGAAAAGCAAGTTTGAAAGTACAGGAGAAGGCTGAATACCTCCTACAGCATAAATCACCTGGCACTTCAGACCATTATGCTGGACCACCACAACAACACATTCATAACCACTGCAGCTCAAGGCTATACAGAGGCTTGACGGTAACAACATAATCAACACTGTGTTTTGTATGCATAGTGTTTGATCGAGCTATTCATTTGTTATGGGAAGAGTGAAAAATTATTGAAAAAACCCTATCCTATCAAAAATCACAAAATCCTGAATATGGAGGAGGGGTCCTTGAGCCACAAGCATCTAGAGTTTGTGCTACGCATCTCGGGGCTGTGCAATACAGTACAGACCAAAAGTTTGGACACACCTCATTCATTCAGAGTTTTCTTTATTTTCATGAAAAGGCAAGAAATCCCACTTATTAACCCTGACAGGGCACACCTGTGAAGTGAAGACCATTTCAGGTGACTTCCTCTTGAAGCTCATCAAGAGAATGCAGGGTGTGTGCAAAGCAGTAATCAGAGCAAAAGGTGGCTAGAATAGACTAGAATATAAGGCGTATTTTCAGTTGTTTGGCACTTTTTTGTTAAGTACATATTTCCACATGTGTTAATTCATAGTTTTGATTCCTTCAGTGTGAATCTACAATGTCAATAGTCATGAAAAGAAAGGAAACTCATTGAATG
>JAVQKC010113726.1:0-15318 GCA_036025475.1 Philypnodon macrostomus
AACCAACACCACACACACCCCCCCTCACCATCACCACACGCACACACACCCCATCACCATCACCACACACACACATACTAGCTATAATTATGTAGTTCATGTTAAAGATATAGTTTGGAGTTCTTCGCTTAAAGGTCAAATTAAAATTGATGCTCAACTCTGTTATTACACTGCTATTTTGCAGGCAGCATGTCTAGCCAGATACTTGACATTTGTTCTGTTTACTACTGAATCGAAAACATCAATAATACATTATCCTTGTCTTTTATATATATATATATATATATATATATATATCCTTGTCAAAATAATGAAACTTTTTAACATGACTAGGTTTGATGCATCTGGCGAAAATGGCAAAATGATGATAGTAGCTGCTTGAGCGACTGGCTGAGTAAACATAATATTCAAGGATATAATAGCTGTTATATTTTCTGACGATGTGACTGTTGGAAATTACAAAACAAATTCTGTTTCAGATCTTACAGCTGTGACAAGAAATCAGATGCATTAAAAGTTATTTGAATGTTTGGATCAAAACTGCAAACTCTGTGGCGTCGTCAGTGTGGAGTAGAGGTCTTCACTTCACAGACTGTCTCACAACTATGGAAGTGCTACTTTTTCTTTGTGTATTTGCCGAAACTGTGAAAATATAGTTTTCCTAATTACTAATAAATGGCCATCAAATCCTAAGGGCTACCCATGTTATTTTCACCTTTGACACTTCACCCCTCAGCTCCAAAAGTGTAGTCAATATTTCAGATGAACTCAGATTGAACTTATCCCATTGGTCATCTAGATCAAAGGTCAAAACACTGCAAACACTATGCTAATTTATTCTCATTGGACATTGTGTGGTATCATAACTCGAACACGTAACACCAGGGCGGGCATTTCAGCTCTGACTATGGGCCGGATGCTTCACCGACACCTGCAGGCAAAACCAGTGCCTAAATATGTCCTGGGGCAGTCCTGTTGTTTGTGTGTTATTGATTGTCTATTAACTTTTTACTGTTTGCAATGACCCTGTTTACATACATCTCTTTTTGTGAAGCCCTCTGAGGTAACTGTGTTGTGATATAGGGCTATACAAATAAAATTGAATTGAATTGAATTAAATATAATATACCCGTCTGTGAAGATAATTGTAAAATACAATGTTAAGCAATATAATATATAGATTTTTTTTTTTTCAAAGGTCCATTGTGTTGCTTTTGGCATCTGCAAGCTGCATTTCACATCCATCTATAGACCCAGAATGATATGTAATTTTTGTGTCACAATCACTTAACAAGTATGTATGTATGTTATGACCGAAGATGGAGAGAACCTGCATGGGGAGAACATGTAGACTCCATTCAGAAAGACTGTGTGTGGCCGGCCCTGAGGCTTGAACCCATGAGCACAAACCTGCCATTGTGCACCCCATGGCTGCTTACATTGGGTTAAATTTATCCATGAAAGTGAAATGAAAACTTGTAGCTCAGAAGTTTTAACAGTAAAATGTGCCTGGCCTGTACCAAGTACTCCAAACATCCCTCCTCTTGAGACATTCAGCACAGGACAGAACGTTACCTAACCCCCTGACTACTTCACACTTTGATGATAATTCTCCAACAGAACTTAATTACTGCATGTTTTCAAGTATATAAAAAATCAGTTTTCTTTTGCAGCCTCGACTGTCTGAGGAGAGCTACTGGAGTGTTTTCATCTCTGGTTGTCTTCCTACTGTTCCCATAAGGCATCATAATTCACTGGAGCCAAAATGAGAAGCGAAACTGAGAGAAAATGAGAGAGCTGCGTGCGACTAAATAACACTCAAAGCTGACTGTCTGGCTGTGGGTAATTGCAAATGTTGTCACGAATGCTGTGACCAAAGTATTCATCTGTATAGTAGCTGCTCATCCATACAGGTGTCTATGAAGGGGAGAGATGGCTTTAGTTTTGGCCAGTGGTAGAAATGACACCCTGGGGCGACTAATAACATTGTTAGTCCTATCAAGCTGGTATAAGTTACATTGTTGGGAAAATGCAAGGACAAGGCAGCAGTCAATGCACCAAACACTGGACATTAAATGTGAAATAGATCGTTATACATTGTCTATATCAGTGGTTCTCAATCTGTGGTGAAGGTACCAGTGGTGGTAGTTGGTTTAGTACTGATTTGCTTATTTTGTCCAATAAATGGTATGACAGTCTATTTTCTGAGGTGAGTTGGGTAGCTTTTCTGTTTTCTCAAAAGTGTCCAAGCTACAAAATGTTCACTCTCCACAGTAGGGACAATTTTAAACTTTCAAAACATCAATCATCCTCTAACTATGGAATGAAAATCCCCAGTTTGAATACAGGGAAAATGCAAGTATTTGGCTGCTGTGCAAGGTCAAAATGATGTTTGAAGACCATACAGTTTTCGCATTCAATTCAAATGTAGAGATAGAGCACAATCGTGGAGTATTATATACAAAAAAAACAAAACTCTGTGACAGAATGAATTGACATACTGGTTGGGACATAGCATAAAAGACTAGAAACATAAGGGCCATAACCAGAGCCTCAAAGCAACTATTCCATTACTATTCAGGACACAGTACTTATGTATGTACCCCCAGCTCGTCTGCCAGATGCATGTATTGTAGAACATTTATATCACGTCTTTAGTATAAATGCTGTGTCCTAGAACAGCTGCTCTATACTTAATTATGTACAGAGCATCGAACATACAGAGAGACTCATCTATGATCTACCACTCTACTGTCCAGCTCAAGGTACAACTGGTTTAATTCCATTTCATTTAGGTATACATTGGAACCTCTGGCATTTTCACCAACACAACACAATTTATCGGATTTCTGGTCAATAGATTGCCGTTCAGCTGCTCACTTGGCACCAACAACCATACCACATTCAAGGTCACCTTTTTCTTGATTTTGGTGCTAGCTTTGATTGCGGTTTACTATTCAGGATTTTCCACATATCGCTAAGCCTCCGGTGATACACAGCTTGTAGCCCTGCCCTTGCGAGATCTACCACTGTGGCTCTGATTAGCCAAGTCAAGCTAAACAATGGCCACAAAGCACCTACCATTAAATATACAACTAATTAACCTCATAAATTCAGTTTAAATCATCCCCTTTCCCATAGAAACTCATCCTGTGACATGAATCTAACCTTTAATGGGCCCTACTGATCTTGTCTTAAGGCTAAATGGCACCTTTGTGGCTAATTAGCAAAGTCACAGAGGTTAATGAATTGATTTAATGTTCAGCAAATATAATTAACATGGCCATAATACAATATTCAGCTACTGTGTATATTTATGGCCTTTTACAGCATTTTCTATAATAGTAATTCCACATATTCTTCTTAGGGGGGTACATCCTGTTCCAGTTAGTCACATGGTTGACAGACATTCAGTCTCACATTCACTATATGGGCAATTTAGAGTCACCAAATGTCCAAACAAATGCATGTTTTTGGATGATGGGAGAAAGCTGGAGGGAACCCATGGTAATTCAGAGCAGACATGCAGACAGGATCTAGACTGCTCTCTGCCAACAAGCAGCCCATGTAATAGTGATGTGTGTCATATCTCTCCAATAAACTAGCTATTGTCAACAACTGCTGTCTATAAGCACCATATAGAGTTTCTTTGATTAGCAAAAAACATCTAGATGAATTTATCATTACATTAGTGACAGGTTCCCATAACTCCATCCAACCCTTTGTGGAGTGATGTTTGGATTTTTGAGAAACACCGTAGGCCCAGCGCTGCTATAGAGACCTCAGCCTGTACATTTTAAAAGGATCCTGACAAAAGCTGCCTTCGTATTGGGTGATGAATGGGTCTGCTGGCCAAAGACTAGCAAGAGCAATCTGCTGTGAGTGGGAAACCACATTTGCTCTACCATCAAAGACCCCCGGGTTGATTTACATATCGGCAGAAAAGCCTCCAGGGTATGTGCGTGTTGTAAGGCAAATATAGGAACGTTTGCGCAGAGGTTATGGAGGAGAACAGGTGCGGAGGAATGACAAGATACTGTTACAACTATGGTTTGGATTGGCACCAAGAGGAATGTGTGCATTTAGGCTTAAGTTCGACAGTGACTTTGCATAGTTAGTAAGTTTGGAAATGTCTTGCAAGTAAGGAGAGTAAGTAATACAGGGCTGCACGATTTGTCTAAAAATTATTATTATAATATCAGCAAATTTGAATATCCGTATGGCAAAATGCTCATGTTGCAATAATTGTTTTAGTCCTTGTTTACTGTTAAGTTTTGATTTTGAAGCGAGTAGATAATGAAGCTATTTCTGTTTATTGAACTTGCATCAAAATAATTCAAAAATATTAATAAAAAGAAAATCAACATTATATTTTTTTTCTCAAAACATGCAGTCCTGGTTCACAATAAGCATAATTATCATTTCTAAAATATTTCTGGCAACATTTTGTTTGGTTCTAACTACTCCTGTAGTTAATAATGCAAAATGTACACCCACCAATAACACCAACACATTCAGGCAAGTTGGGTAAAATGACTTGCCCAAGGGTAGTACAAACCAGTTAGATCTGGATTCAAACCACCAACCCTCTGTGGCCGACCTGTCACTTAGGTTTACACACAGTTAAATCTGGTATTAGATGATAATAATTGTACACCATGTTATATTGGTAAACTACTGTATAATTATATCATGTTTAAGAGTTAAGTGCTGCCTAAGGACATGTAAGTGTATGAGAGCAATCAGTAAAAAAATACCACAACTTATTTAACCCAAACATAATGTGCACAACAGTAGCCAAATGAAGAAGAAAATAGGAAGTGTATGAACTTGATCCAAGACCAAAATCTCCTCTAATGGTCCTTCACATCCAGATTGGATCTTGAAAGTGGAACAGCTTAATGGTCATTCAAAATCTATTATCTTCAAATTCCTAGATTTTTTGTAATGCTTTCTGTAATAATTTCACATGTTACATTACCAGTGGCAGGTGTGTTTCATCTCGAGGAGGGCAGTGAGCTAAAGGGAATGGTCTGGTGCTTATCTGAATCTCACAGACGTTTGGCCTCCAGCGATCCATCACTTCTCTGCTTGTTAACCCAATACACAACTACAGCAGCTTCAGACCCCCAACTGATGACACCTCAGCTGTGCAAGGCAGCAAGAGTAGGCCAATTTCCTAGACAAATCCATTTTTGTTTCTATTTTATAAAGCTACCCATTATACATAACAATGATCAAAAATGGCTACAGTTTACAGTTGACAAATCTAAAAAAATAAAGACTCCAGAAAGGGCATTAGTTCCATTGTGTCCTGGACAGCCTGACATATCAGACCCATGGACTAAAGTGAAATCCACCTCAACAAATGCAATCAATTCTACTTAACCAACCACAACTAATGCAATGCAATGAAAATAATATTTTGTTGCTTGGATTACATTAATAGTCTGTTAATTAAGATTGCTGGATTAATACATTAGTAATTCAACTCAAGTCAATATGGTTTTTACTAATTATTGGTAAAAAATATATATTTACAATGTTATGCACTGCTAAAGTTATAGTACATTCAGCTTTTGCTCATTACTACTATATTGCCTGAAACTCAGCCGAATAACACTGCAGGTGCTTACAAGCCATACAAAAGCTGGGAAAAAGATGTAGGTCTGCTTTATGTTAGCCCTTGTTGCCTTTGCCAGTGAATGACCTCTAAAACAATAGAGTTCACCTTTATGCTTCTCGTTACATGTATACAGTATATTGAATTGGTGAAACAGGTCCTACATCTGAACGTCAGAGAGGACACAGAGACAAATGTGTCTAATTAACAGGTTTGATAGAGAGAGTCTCACAGGTGAGTCTCATTTCCTTTTTCAGCTTAATCCAACATTTCAATTTACTTCTGCTTTCATGCCGCAAGTAGAAAATTAATTTTTGTATCATAAATAATTCACCTGATTGTGATTAAATCTGTTTCTTGTATGGGTGTGTTTTGTTAAGGGAGGAACTGAGAGCTGACTGTCTCTGGTTTTCTAGACATTAATCACCGTCACAACTCTCTGTCTCTAGGCCTGAAACAGACCCTGTTGCCCCCTGGCAATGGACACTCTTTGCATCATAGTAAAGTAACAATACTGGATACGAGAGAGAGCAGAGATTGTGTTCCACATAGTAACAACAATGAAAATCTATCTTAAACCTGTAAATCCACTTTATACTAGAAGATAAAGCGAATGCTACAGCAGTGGTCAATGAGGGCCATGCAATCAAAACAGATGATTTAACATTCATAAATATATTCAATTGAGAGCGTGCAATGCTAATAATGCAGTGCCACTTGATGGGTTCAAGGGATACAACAGTGCTCAATGTGACAGCACAGTTTAAGTGAAATGCAATGTAAAGGAAGTTACATAATGATTCTGGAAGGCCTGTAATATATCACTCTTTGCCACTAGATGGAGTACAGAGCTACAGTAGTACCCCATCAGTCATTCTGTCAAAAACTAAATTCAAACTATCAATATAAATTATGTAGATTTAATAATGAGATCGTGGGTCTTAGGCAGAGAAAATGAAATGTAAGAAAGAGTAAATCTAACATGCATTCATCCTCCACAAACCAACCCTTGACGTTACACATCATGAGATCAGGCTGGTACGTTTGCTGTTTGCTAATTGAGAGACACATGGCTACATATGTACTCCATGTTCAGCATCAGTTAACTAATGAGCTCTTGATTAGGACTCTACTTACATTGGAATCTCTCTCTGCAACGAACTCAGCTACCAGAACACACAGCGTGAATCGCAAATCAGCCACTCCTGTGCAGAAAAACTCCAGTCTGTCTGTTGGTACGAGTCCAACAGATTTCTGGCAAGAGGCAAACAAAAAGGTCAAAAGCCTGTGCACAATCATTTCTTGTGAATGTGAGGTGGGTTAAGCTGCAGTAGAGCGAGGTGTGCTCATTGCTACCCGGGTCAAATACAAAAGCTATCTGACGCAGACAATGAATAATAAGCCAGTCTGCTCCTCCGTCTGAATGTAGAAATCTTATTGAGATAGGCCTATAGCTGCCTGCCTGCCATACAAAAGCACTTTGTGGCTTATTTGTCAATTCAAATGCAGATCTATAAATGTACACACAATGGAAGGTGATATTCAGAACAGAAAATTGAAGGATTCTGAAATGAAGAAAGTGTCATGTTATTATTTAGACGAAACCTCATGTGTAAGATGTATGAGGGGAAATAGTGCCTGATGGAGAGTATTGATGCCTTTATGTATAATACTTTAGACCTGTTTGATATACAGGGAATGGAATAGAAAATAATGACTATGTAAAATAATAAGAAATAACTTTTTAAGATTTTGTAATTATGACAGCGGAGGTGCTGAACTTGACCCCCATTAAGACCTCTCTGAGATTGCTTTAACCTTAATCTTGACCCTGAGGCACAGATAAAATGTCATTGTCATTAATGTGGGTCAAAGCCTGCATCTAACATTATTGCTATACATTTATAATCTTGAGAAAGCTCTAAAATGTTGTTTTAACTGTTCATTTTGAGCCCCCAGTACCAACAACTGAGTCATATTAGCAAGGAAAGATTCTTCATATATGATACATTGTACGTTAAACGCATTTACAGTTGTGTGATGTTTTAATGATGCCTGAATTTGCACACCACTACATTCAATTACTTTTCCATATCTTACCATACAAATTCACTCAAGTCATTGTTCATCAGTCATTGCTAACACATCTACTGTTGAGAATTTTCTTGCAACCTAATGTACCCTACTAACAAGCGCCATTGTCAAAACGCATAATTAGTGTATTATCTTTAACATTGATCCTGTTTATTTATTTAACCCATTGATGACAGTAGTTGTAGTTGTAGTTGTAGTTGCTTACCAGGCATCAACAATAGAAACTGCTTCTCCCACAAATCATTAGCACCGCGCTAAAAATCCCAGCCTGACGTGTTGTCCAATTACACTTAGCATGCCAAACCCAGGCTTGTGGAAACAGTGACCAGCTGCCGGCTAACGCTAACTGATCATTTCTATGCCATTAGTGCAAATATACAGACACGAATACAAGCATATGGAAGCAAACATTGATATGCAAACAAACATTCCCAAACACAGCCTTATTGACCGGCAAGCGCTCCCTAATGAGCCAGTTATACGACTTGTCAGAGGCACTTAATGCACATTGCCTACTGCAAGCTCACAGCAGAAAAACAATAGCGCACAAACAATAGTAAGTACATTAGGGGTGCTGACAGACTTAATAACCTCCAAAGCTAGTATTACTCTAGAGCAATTCTATCACAAACTCCTTCTGGGAATTAAAAAGCCCAAATACAATATAGTCCGTGCAAACTTCAGCACTTGGACTGTATTTGAAAAAAGATATAGTTTCAAAGCTCACACAGAGATTCCAATATCAGGATAGAAAGCACACTCAAAAACAGCACACTAGCCTTGTTTACAGAGTGAGACAGTACAGGTCAGTTCAAGTTGTCCTGTGTCAGAATGGTACATTTTGGTTCACTAACGGACCTGTTTCTACGAGTTCCAGTAGAAGCCCGAAGCAGACTTTATATAATAGAATTATTGCAAATACTTCTAACAGTGATAACCTTCAGCCTAACCTAACAGACTGTAGTGTTGAGCTTCTCCTTTCCAAAAGCAGACTGAGTTGAGACACAAAAACTACTACAGCAAACTTAACGTAATGTTAATATAATGATATCTTGTAAAAAGTACTATACATTATATACTATACATGCACTTAGACTATACTACTATTAGAAAATACAACTATTATTTGTAGCTGTATTCTTTTGGAAACAGGACACAGTGATGCTTTTCAAAGTAAAATTCCTTAATAATATTAGAACTTATTTAGCGCTTTTCTGGACATTCAAAGAACTCAGTAACCCCTGGTCACCATACACAGTTCAAACCAACGACAAGAGGCCGAGGAAGGCTTTTAACAACACTTCTGTTGACTGCAGAGTGCTACTTGTGCAATAACAGTGTGCTAATTAAATAGTTTACTCCTGCCAACTTTGATAAGAGTTCATTATTGTTCTCTTACTACTTCACCTAGAGGCGGTAGTAGCTGGGCTAAGCAATTTTGAGGCTATTACAATTAAGCTAACAGTAGATCACACGATATACAGTAGCAACAACACTTTCCTCTATAAGATTCCATAATAACCTTTAAATATTTGCCTATAGCAAACACAGCAGCAGTCTGTGAACTCTCCGAGCTGTCAGTGTAAATATTAGCTTTAGTTTTCTCCAGCAGGAAGCAACAGTACTGAGATGTCGTACACAAGCCCATGAGACAAAGAAAAACACTATGTTTTCTTTTGTTCATCATCTATTTACCTTAGGGCATGGCCTGTGCTGAGCTTCCAGATTCCCATGTCTTTGCATCTGACAGCTCTATTTCATTATGGCAACCAACCAATAAGGTCTATTCCATGCTTTATCTATGTGGCATGTGACCAAGATTTACACTAATAAATGAGTCAATCAAGTCAATTCACTATAGAACAATACATTCATTGTCATTGATATACAGTATGTACATTGGTTACCCTAGCCTATTGGTTTCTATTTTATATTAAACAAATCTTGTGTCTATTCCAAAAATATGGGGCAGTACCCTCATGCGTCATACTTTTACAAAATGTACTGTTGATAAATTGATGATATTGCTATGATTGGTCATGTAGAGTAAGATTGATAATGAAAATGGGTTTTATAGAGATATTCAAGACCTATTAAACCTCACCATGAAATGGGCCTGACTAATCAAGCTTTTTAAAAGTAGAAAAACTATAGAAATGCTTTATGAAATCTTGCATAATTTTGGGCTATCAAGGAGGTCAATACTATTTCCATACAACAATAAAACATTTGGTGAATTGGGAGCTTAATTAAATCAAAAGTCTGTGTGAAAAGGCTTTGCTCTTCTTATGTGGACTATGCACATTCATGAGGCTGTAACAGAAGGACCTCTCCAGAGAGTTAAACCAGGAACAACCTCCAACAGCACAGTTCAGAGCTGAAGTAAAGCAGCTGAACAAGGGACAGTGTTCCCACCAAAACCACAATGGACTCAACAGCCATCTCCGAGCCCTGTCCCGGCTCACATTAAAGGCCTGAATGAGCTGTCTACTGAGGGGTTTCTGTTCTTATAAGGGCATAAACAAGACAAACTGAGCTCTGCTATAAGCAAAACACATTAATAAAATAAAATACAAAAATTGACAATACTAAAAATTACTTAATTACTAAAAAGTCTTTCTTTTTCAGCCATAAAAAGTCAAACTGTTGTTTATCTGAGTTAGTTTACAGTTCCTTCTGCAGTCGAATGTGGCACAATGTTCCCACCAAAACCACAATGGCCTCAACAGCCATCTCCCAGCCCTGTCCCGGGTCACATTAAAGGCCTGAAAGAGTCCTTCCTAAAGCTACTGGGGGTTTTTCTGTGTGTCCAGTGCATCAATAGAAATAGTGTTCCTCCCCCACAATGGACAAATCAACTGTGGGAGCTCCCTCTCCTCCTCTGCAGGCCGGTTTTATTCAGCGGAGGAGGGACACATGCCTTCACGTCCGCTTTCGCACACATAATACAAAGAGCAAAATGAAATTGCTCAGACATGCACGCATGCGCACACAGACACATGACGACATACCCCGGCACACCTCGTTTTTACCGCTAAGAGGGGCCACTATTGTGAATGTGGGAAGAGAAATCGTAGAATAGGTAGTCCCTGTATAAGGAAACAGCTTTAACAACAGTGTTTCAAATTGAGCCATAGAGAGTGGTGCAGGTGTGGTGTAGAGAATAGGCTTTGGTGAAAATGTTGGCAAGACTGAACTACGAATTAAGTTAAAAAAAAAGTGTAATTCAAGTGAAATTCTACAATGGTGCAAAATGGGAAGTGCTGAATCTGAAGGCATAGAGCGTTTGTCAAGTTCTGTGGTTAACTATGAAAATGGATGAAATGTTATGAAATGTAGATATCAGCACAAATCGGGTATTTGTATCTCACATTTGAAATGTATTTAAAATTTTTCTCATTCTACCCAGAAATGTGTTAACACCTATTGGTGCTCTGCAGTTGAATCAGAATGTTACTGAAATACACTCATTGGACACTATACTTGGTAGACCATACCTAAAAAAAAAATAGTGGCATCTGGGGTAGTCTTCTTCTGATGTACCCAAGCAATAGTTATCTCAGCTAATATAGTTTTTTTTTGTTTGTGTTCTAAATCTACTCTTGATGAGACGTGTACCGCTATCTGAGATCACGATCAGGTAAATACTAAATGTCCTGTAACACACAACAAACAAGCAAAATCTCTCAACACAAAGTCATTTGGCTATTTTCCAGACCACTGTTCCACCACTTTAAAAATGCAATGACTCGTGTCCGGTCATACAATACATGCAATTCATCAAGAAACTTCAAAAAAACAGGTCATTGTTTGGGTAAGCCCAAAGCATGAAGTGTGCAGATGATTTACTGTAGTGACTAAAAACAAAAACAAAAAACATATACAGCTATTACACAATATCTGTTGTGGTAAAAGAGGAAGACTTATACAGTTGATAAAGTTTTTCAGACTAATAGTGGCGGTTGGACCACATCTAACTTTAATTAGCAGGCTCAGGAGACGGAGATAGGAGATGACATGTCTGTGTTGAGTTTCGGAGCTGGTGAGAGACTGGGTTACATGCGCTAGACACACAACAAACACACACTCTCTCACACACGCACACACACCCACGCACACACACGCACATGCACACACACACACACACACACACACACACGCACACGCACACGCACACATACACACACTGGGCTGCTGCAGGGCTGTGGGGACCAGACAGACACTACGCAATTATTCATCTCACCCACGTCTTAGACTACACCAACCTCTCACCCATTCAGCCTGCTCTCATGTAAACAATAGGAAATGAAATCACAGGGACTTCTAGGAAGTGTTGTGGTGAAAAGTATCTGACAAATGCATATGACAAATGCATACCTTGGTTCTTCTCAAGCATTTCACACCAAGGATCACCTGAAAAAAATAGCTTTCGAAGAAATAAAATTCAGTGTAATCTCACCCTGATGGGACATAATGCCCTTATATTAGCCAGCAAGAGAACATGTTCTCCTCAAAGTAGATGTGACTAAACAACTGGGCCAGAGCCTCTCCAAAACGTGGTCAACCGCCAACAGATGATGCACATGGGGGGGGGGCAAAAGCTGATCCATGTGGTCCAATCCAGGAGTAGCTCAAAATGAACTTTTGCAGTGGGTCATATTGTTGTTCATATATGGTGTATATAGGTACATTGAAGCAGCTTGTCAACCACACTCAGAGCAAAGGGTAAGTGGTCACATTTCTGTCAGCTCTGAGGTACAGCATGACCACAACGAAGGACAAAGTAGCACCATTTTGTATAGTGACCGTAAAGACATTACTGTATCTCAAAGGTTAGGTCCACTACTGCTCACCATCTCACAGATCCTGGAGCTATACTTTCTTTCACTATATATTTACACAGAGCGGTGCCAGTGTGGACCAGTAAACAAGCAGCTACTAAAAACACTGCACAGAAACACAGTATGTTTTTGGTTTTCTGAGAGTGGGGCTGCTTTGTGTTTCTCTCACCGTGCTCTGACCTAATTACCATGAGAATCCTGCTCCAGAAGGCCACTTTAAGAACTGCTTCACTTCCACATACCAACTACCAACTCTGGACAGACAACATGAAGGCTAACTGAGATCCACTCACAAAGGAATTGTAAAAAAATGGGGACATGTTGTTACTATGCCGTCGCTGTTTTTGGTCTGTACGATTACAAAAATAAAATAAACAGTATAATACAGACACTATGGCCCTTGGAGAGACAAAATCTCGAAAGAACTGCAAATATGGACACACAGAATGCAATATTGGACCTGAACAGATAGCAGCCAATCGACGTCTAAGATAAGAGGACTGTTGGATGTTATGCTTCAGAATGTCTTCTTACTGACTGCTATAAAAGACTGTACAATTAATTAGACTGTTGCAGATAACCCGAATACATCAGTTTGAAGAGACCTATCAATTCAATTTCCTCATGGAGATCAAAAAAGTTGATTTGGGTTGATCGTAATTCTGTTGATTGGATGGCTTAATCATCAACGTATACCCTGCTTTATCTGTGAAAATCTTTCAAACCACTTTTGGAAGGGGTATGTAAGTGAAGTAGCTGGCTGACTCTGACCTCAGCTCAGACAGCCTGACACTCAGGTCAGTACCATATTAAACATGTTTTTCTCACACAGCTAATATCACAGCCGGGCAGGTCAAGTTCTCTGGACATTAAACTTTCATATCCACCGCCTGTCTCCTCTTCAGCAAAACAGGGAGAAGCCCTTCTCAAATATGCACCATTACAATTTTCATAAAGTGGCTGTATCACTCACCCATTTCACACCTATCATATTTGTTAATGAAAATCAATTATTCATGCTATGCTACAAAGATACAAAGAGAGCGCTTATTGTCATTTTTAGGGGGGGGTGCCATATATAGACCCCCTTGTTCAGACTTGTCAAATACCCTCATATGTTCATCAAAATAACAAACTGCTTTCCATCTGAAAAAGCCAACCCGGGGTGCTAAAAACCAGCTCTTAAAGTGACAAAAGCGTTAATCATCCAGAAGACAGGCATGCGGGATGGATACAAAATGGTAAAGAATATATGAATATGGATAAAGAGACAGTGGGGGAGATTTCACACGTGTTGATGGTGAATGGAGGAAGTCAAAACAAGAGAAAAGTGCAGCAGTGTGGGATCCAGAGAGGGGCAATTGAGTTGTTAAGATGATGGACAAGACAGACCCTATTCATCATACTATAGAGTTTCAAAATGACGAGGTAACAATGGCCATGTAGGCAAAATGCATCTTAATACATTCACAGCTTTTGCGTGCATTGTAAATACTCTGTTTCAAATGTGCAGCACTGTCCTCTCTAATTGTGCTTCTGTCCCCAAAGCAATTTTGTTGTCAGCTTCAAAAGCCACTATACGATGTTTGGTGTATAATTGCACAAAACTAAAGTTTAATCTGATATATTTGTGCACATGTACTTGGGTATCATAATTAGAATATTACTGATAACAGATTTCTATGTCAAGACTTAAGTTGGCTCCGAGAATAAGTCCAAAGTTCTATCTCAAGTACAGGAGTCTAATTATCAGTTGCTTGTTCACAGCATTTAATCATCAATGAATAAAAAGTGATCTCTCTTTGAATGTCTGCTATAGTATATCCACAAAAATAAAAAGATGAGTGCTCAGCCAAAAATCAAATGTGAATTTCTTTCAGTGTGTTCAAGGTTTTTCTGAATCTTGGCAGATCGTTTTTCTCTTTTGCTGCAACTTGGCCATGAAAAAACTTCAAAAATTAATGTTTTTTCTCTCAATTCATTTCAAGGCTCTTTTAAAATAGCATATCAAGACTCACTACTATCATACTATTAACTAGGCATTGATGGGTGTAATAGTAATTTGGGAAATTGCCATTTTACACTCTAAAGATCTCTGTATGTGTGTCATCCTTTGTGATTGGTCTTATTTCAGTCAACTCATCTTTGAGCTAATAGATCATTTAGTGTCCTTAGTTAAAGTCAATTAATCTATTCAACAAATAAATAAAAAAAAAACCATAAAAGCCTTGGGCTGCAAAATCTCACTGGATTTGTAGTTTTATAAACTCACAGAAATTTATGCTCCATGGTCTGATTGTCACCACTGGTGGTACGAACCAATCATGTATCCGTGAGTGGGCAGCCTTTAGCTTTTCTGACAACAACAAGCCTTTTAGCAAAACTTAGCAAAATGGGAATTGCTGCTTTATATTTTTTTAACAAAAACATTTTAACGAGCAATTAAGAGGACCTGCTTTCAAACCATGACAAACATGGGAAGAGTCTATTTGACTTTTGATTTGTCTGGATGTTTGTGAAGGATGTTTTTTGCAAAATTTTGTTAATTTCTTTAAAACTACATTAACATTAACTGCCATCATATTAGTCAGATGTGTTCAGGGCCGGGGGGTAATTAGGTGTTTCAGGTTTGAGCCTAATCGGGCAAAGTATGTGCAAGTTAGAGGCTGTCAAATATACCTGACTTCCTGTTTGTTGTAGGGTGGGGCCATAATTATATTTTATGTTGGATACACTGTGGAGAATGACTGTAGTTTCATT
>JAVQKC010113729.1:0-15569 GCA_036025475.1 Philypnodon macrostomus
GATATGATGTTATGCTGTGTGTGATTATGACAACAGTAACGTTGACAACCTCACAGTATATGAAGACAATGAGTTTCTTGACAATTAGGCCATTTGCTCTTCAGTGTGGGCTAGTGTTCTGTCTGTAAAGGTTTGTGTGTAAATCGTCTTATTAATTTAATTTAGAGGCCTTTTTTTTATCCAGGCAGGCTTCTATGTTGAGTCTCTTACAAAATGATTCATAATTTACTTTTTTAAATGAATCAAAGAGCATTGATTGACACACCCCAGTTAATAAATAAAATTAATTCGCAATAATCAGGTACTTATTAATAAAAAAAATTGTAACACAAGGCATATATCACATTATTTACTCTCCCTACATGTGTACTTCATGTGGACAGTGTTTGTTTTTAATACAAGGATCTAGAAAGTGCTCACATGGCTTTCCAGGACACAGATTTTTGTTGTTTTTAGTTAATAAGTGGAAGACAATGAGTGGCAAGAGTATTTGAGGAAGTGTGTGTGGTGTTCTTCATTGTCGAGCTGTTGTTGCTATTACTGGTGTCTGTGTGTTTGTGTTACTGTGTGTTTAATGTGAGCTCCAGATGGCTGTCTGTGCAGAGCAGTGCCTCCCAGTGGATAACAGGCAGGCAGGTGGGCTACTACATGAGAAGACCACACAGAGTGCTACAGAAGTCAAGCTAATTCTATAGTGGCTCATGAGTGTATATATTCCATTGTTATTTACATGCACTGAACTACTTACTGTTGCAGGACCCATATTTCCTGTTTAAACTGTCATTTGCATAGTTATAATGGACATGATTGTCTATTAGGGGTGCTGTATTTTCGATAAATTGTCTAGCCTAAGCTTCACTGTACAAAGAGATAAATCTTAACCATACGTCTCCATGATCAGGCACATACATACAGCTGACTGGGCCGTTTTGAGACACTGGTGACTAACATGACTCCCCCCTGCTTTCACTGCTCCATCTCAGGCTTCCTATTTCTGTCTGTCCCCCTCCTCCCCACCAACATGCTGTTTTACACACAATCTGGGCAAGAAAACAATAGCTTTACACCCAGCCGCTGAAGACTTGACAATCACTGCCTTCACATAAAGCCTGCGTTTGTCTATTAATAGAGATCTGCTGGTTCGAAACAGACGTGGGCTTATACCGACATGTTCAGCTGCTAATCTTTGTGCTGCATTTGCTTAATGTAATGTAACGTAAAGACTTTATTTCTATGTATGTGTGTGTACTTTAGATGGATGTAGGATTATGTTATTATTATTAGCAGCATTTAATAAACAGACACATACATACATACATGAAGCTACAGTAGGTAGACACTATGGACTCTTTAAACAGGCTTTTTTATGATCTATTATAAAAATGAACATTTGTTATACGCCTGGGGACTGACAGCTCTCCTGCCACTCAGCAAGGAGGTTGTGGGTTGAGTTACTCTGGCTTCTCTAGTCTTCCCTTAGTCCTCCCTTAGTCAGGACTCCCTTGCCAGGACTCCCTTGAAAAAGAGATTGCAATCTCAATGGGACTTTCCTGGTTAAATAAAGGTTAAATAAAAAAATAGTCCCCCCTTAGTCCTACCTTAGTCCTGCCTTAGTCCTCCCATAGTCCTTCTTTAGTCCCCCCTTAGTCGCCCCTTAGTCCTCCCATAGTCCCCTCATAATCCTCCCTTAGTCCTCCCTTAGTCCTCCCATAGTCCTCCCATAGTCCTCCCTTAGTCCTCCCATAGTCCTCCAATAGTCCTCCCATAGTCCACCTTTAGTCCTCCCTTAGTCCTGAATGCACTTGCCCTGGTTTGTTGTAGTGGCAGTAGTAGTTGAGAGGAATTCAAGCGTCCACTACATTCCCTCAGCACGGGGGCAGTTTACACCCATTGCTGCCTCATATGTCATTCTGACCAATAGCCTACTCCATGATGTATGTTCAAGTAAAGGGGGTTGGGTCAGTCAGTGTTAAGCTACTGCTGCCAAGCCATCCATCCATTCTGCCCATTTAAGGAAAAGCTGATGTTCACACAATTGAAATGAATGCGAGCAGATTAGATGTCTGCAGAGCTTTAGCACTTAGAGATACAATGTCTTCACCATTTTGTCAGTGCATAGACTGAGTGGCAGAAGTGTGAGTGACAGGTGTGTGGTGTCTTCATTTGTCAAGGCAGCAAAGTGTGTCAGCTTTACCAGAGGGCAAAAAAGAGACCCATTGGGAAGGAATGGTTGAGGAAATGGCCTCAAAGATTAGAATAAATTGATCAAAAAGAGGCACACTGGTCACTTTTCTTAGGTGGACCAGTTTATCTGCTTGTAAGGTTTAGTTAAAAGATAATGTGTCCTCTGCATTTGACCCATCCTGGAGTTACTGGAGCGACCTGCCATCTTGAGCCAGGATCTTGGTCAGGACCTAGCTGGGGGATTAGCCTATTCTGCATAGTTGAGGTTACTGGAGGAAACCCAGAGAAAAAACACCCAGACATGGCGAGCTAGCTCATCAGCCTTGACTGGGAACATGGTTTTGGTGCAGAATGTACTGGTCGGCGTATTTCAAAATGAAGGATATGCAGAAATGTACAACTACTGTATATTTAGTTTAAGGGAATGGTTGAAAAAAGAGAAAATCTCCAGTGAATGGCAATTTTTAGGAAAACTTATTCCATCATAGTCTGCAGAAGACCATTTCTGATCACACAAGATGAGTGCATAACTAATGGGGGAATCAAACGTTGTATAAAGCTGACCATTTAGATACTTTAGATCAGTGATTCTCAAAGTGGGGTCCGGGGCGCCTAGTAGTTCCGCAAAGGTCCTGCAGGGGGGCCCCAAAGTCTCTACATCAAGTCCTCACAAAGAAATTGAAATGAATGCATTATTCAATCAGATATCATAGACTGGAATGCCTAATTTTTCCATGGTCGGTAGTAAAATCCTGAGGCAAAAATCAAACTGACCTTAAAATACCTTAAGCTAGAAGCACAATAAAATGCCATTGTGACTGAAAATAATCATACGGTGCCATTGTATATTCACTGGTTGCTCTTGGCGATGTGGTTGCCATGGTAAAGCCCTATTTTTTTGGCCAGGAGGAGGTTGACATTATTACATGACAGAGATGACTTCTTCTCCTGTCCCTCACCACATGCAGTGCGCCCACTGTCACCTGCCCACACCTGAGGAGAGAACAGTCCCCACAAATACATGCACTACAGATACATTAGGGTTCATTTGCAGCTCTGACTCTCAAAATAATCTCATAAAAACGGCAAAAAGTGACTTACAGTTTTAAAAGATGTAGCTTTGTTTTGTCATTGTGAAAATGTAGCTGTCCTTTATTTATGCAATCCACCATTTTTCCAAGCTTAGGGGCGACCAGAGTAGCCTGATTGTTAGCTTGTTGTCTAAACCTTATGCATTTAGGGTTTTTAATTTAAAAACCTTGTGTTGCCTTTGGGTCAAATTGACCCATTCTGAGTTTTTACAAAGAGAAAAATATACATGATTTTGCCATTAAATTTACTGGCTTTAGCTTATTTTGTGTGACGAACAAGTACAAACCAAAACAATTGAGCACACGTGCATCTGTGCCTACCACGTTGAGGATATCTATATTTCTGTTTCTTATATGTTCAGGATTATATTTTAGTATTGTTTTTAATCTATATATACGCTCATGCTAGCATGCTTCTCAACTTTACCTGGTGAGGATGTATCTATTTCAGGAAACTATAAAAGTTAATATTTTTACATGCTTTACTTAATACAACCCTAGAAATATTCAAACATCCTCACTGCAGCCTGCATTGTGGCACATAAACACAACATTACACTAAAGTGGGAATCCTCTGGACAGAGACACATGGATGAAGGACTTAATACAAATCACACATCTAATTATAATCCTCCCTACAATGGCTTTCCATGAACAGAGGATATGGTACTATACATAAAGATTAAATAGTATGCTAGTTTATGCAATACATATTTTCTGGCTTTATGATCCGTCCACATCATCCATTAAAATAGAATTAGTAGTGTTGATATGAGGCACCCTACCCATGGATGTGCACTGGTTTATATAGGCCCTATGATGCTGTTGTTCAGGGATGAAATATTTACATTAAAGTCTTTATATCATCTATGAAAAGCCAGTATAGTTGTGTAGGCTGATTTAGCTGAAATGGGAATGAGATACTAACGAAAAAACAATCACACTATTTTATGATTTAGCAATGAGGATTTGACTTTTGGCTGCATTGAAGTGCTGGGATCAAAGGAGATTTAATACACCATGCATATATCAGATAGTAGGCTTGTCACCAACAAAGTAAACACATAAAGAAGTCAGATCCCTACTAATATACTGTATTATAATATTCACGTGCACTCATCAAACCAGGCTTGAGTATTCGAAGTAGTGATGAACTGTTTTTACTATAGCTATAAATTACGCCTGAGAAGGGTCAGGCCTTGTGCTTCTCTGTGGAGCTGGAGCGCAATAGGGGTTTTATTATAGTCTATAGATTTTAAGTTATAAACTAGATGTTACTATTGTCATGTGATGATGGGTTGAATAATGGTGAGGAGCTGAAAGGATTACAGGCCAAGCTAATCTTTTGGCCCGGGGCGGAGGTACAGAGGTGGAGGGAGAGCGCGGAAGAGCGAGGAAGAGCGTCCAGGCGCGGGCTGACAGCTGTGGGACGTCCGACCAGCTGATTTACTTCAGATTAGTGTGGACGTGTTCAATCTCAGGCAATGATGAAATGTGCTTTGGCGTGTACTATGCTCACTGCTGGCTGCTAAACTGATGTCTATAGCGTCAAGGAATAACATTTTTGGGGTTTTCTAACGAGGAGTATTGTTTTTATACTGTGTGAATGGGCTCAAATGCATTATGGAGGATGGCTTCCACAGCTCTATTTTTGGATTTGGAGAAACAAGAGAAATGCATTTTAATCTAGTTGAAGGGATGAGATATACAATAATGGACGTGGCTACATGTGAGTATTGTCGGGGCAAGAATATCATGATATAGTGGTTGTATGGCCATATCTCAAATGTAGGTTTTAGAGTAGTTACTGTTTACTACATCTAAGGGTTACCACCACCATACATTTTATACATACCTACTTTTTACAGTATTTCTTTGTGTGACTACTTTTACTTCTACAGTAATAATATTTTTAATTAACAGTACTTTATTGTGTACATTTCTGGCTATTCTACCCTCCTCTGTTGCCAATTCAAATATAGGCTTAGTGTAGCCTACAATGCCTTCATTCCTCAAATCAATTGCAGTTCGTTATACGAATCTGAGCAAAGTAAATAGATCGATAAAGTCACCATTGGACAGCATTAGCATTGGAGGCAGGGTGCCAAGAAAACATGAGTTTATTTTTTTATCTTTCTATTAGCTGTAGCCTTTGCCAAGCTGATAATGGAGAGGTTCAGATAGTAAACAGCATAGTCTGAGTGCTCTAAATATTTTACTGTGAAGCAATCGCAGAGGCAGGAAAAGCGTGTGGGGGAATACCAGGATGTTGATGGAGATTCCCAAGAATAACTTTTGTCAGTCATAGACGATATTGTTGTAAAATGTACAAGATGGTTCTGTGTAACAGGCATGCCTTTTTGTAAAATACTGTATTTGTTGATTGTGTGTCTGTGTTAGGGCTGCACAATATTCAACCATCAATCATGTTAAATAATGCATTAACTTTATAATTAGCTATATTTGGATATTCATAATAAGGTTTTATGAACCACAGACATACTGGACGATGGCTCAACTGGGCCTAAATACATTTACTGAAGACCCAAACCAGTCTATTTTTACTTTTTTTTTGGTATTTTTATTTATAATTTTTTATTTTTGTTTACAGTTTCTTTCACTTCGATAATTGCAATACATGTTTTGTTTTAGTTTTTTGCAATACCCCTTGTGTTGCCTTTGGGTGAAATTGACCCATTTTGAGTTTTTTACAAAGAGAAAAATAGTATAAATATAAATTATTTTGCCATGAAATTAACTGGCTCATTTTGTGATGAACAAGTAACACATGCATCTATGCCCTACCATGTTGAGCATACACATACTGAATTTCCCAATATCTCAATAACAATATTGTGCAGCTCCAGTGAATGTGTTTAATTCATATATATGCAAAATCTTCCCCATATTTATGTGTTTTTTCTCTCTGCCAGGTTATGTGGGTATGCAACCTGTGCCGTAAGCAGCAGGAGATCCTCACCAAATCAGGAGAATGGTTTTCAGAATCAGGGGTGCGGCCCGGGAGCCTGGGCGCCTTGAACGACCCGAGCGCGGGAGGTGAGGCCCAGCGGGACAGGAAGCTACTCCGCTCCAGGTCCCAAGCCCCTGCCGCCAACGCCAACATAGGGGCGCCAGACGGGACGGTGCCACCTGCTGGGTACATACCGTCCAAAGGGGTGGACACCATGCCTGGATCCCGCTCCCAAAGTGAACCACCCAGGGAAAAGTATGGAACTAAAATGTTGTAGCCTGTATCTGTTTTATTAGCATTAGACACAATGTTCTCAATTTAAGAATCAAATGCAAGGAGCTTTAAGACCTGTTTTATTTGGTTTGTGGCTGAAAGGCTCTGATAATCCCTCTAAACCAGGTCACAGAGGTTATTCTTTAGACATCTTTGATTCAATATAATACAATAATGATATAGATCTGTTGAGCTGTGTAAATATGTCCGCTAAAGATAAGTAATTTTTTTATAATATAGGACCAGACCAGTGTCGTACCATGAACAAAATGGTAAAGGAGGCCTTGGTCGGGGTAACGGCCGGCGGACCACAGGGAAGTTATCATCACAGTCATCTCTGGATGAGCGAGTGGGACCTGGAGAACGAGAACGGCGCACTGTAGAGGCCCGCAGGTTAGAGAAGATCCACTCTCAGGAATATGAAGACGGGACGGACCACCTGGGACGTTTAGAGAGCCACCGGAGACGCCCCGAGCAAGAGGACCCGAGGGAGCGGCAACGCCGGGAGGAGGAGTTTCAGAACCGTTACCGTAGTGACCCTAACCTGGCCCGATACCCGGTGAAACCTCAGAAGGAGGAGCAGGAGATGCGCATGCACGCCAAGGTCTCCAAAGTGAGGCACCAGCGGCGACACAGTGATCTGGCTATTAATGAGGTGGGACTAGGGCCTAATGATGGAAAGGACATGTCCAGGAGAGACTCAGACCGTAAGACTCCTATGGACAGGACCGTGGGAATGGGAGGGGTGGCTCCACCTGCTGGGGTAAGACCGGGCTCTCAACCTGGGCCAGAGTACGGTCCAAACAAAGGACGACTGGAGCCTGGTACAACACGGACACAAAGGGACAAGGGCGGGGACAACCTTCTGAGAAAGGACTCTCAGAGCTCGGAACAGTCGGAGTCACTCCGGCCGCCCCCTCCACGGACCTACAAGAGCAAACGGGACAAGAGACAGATGTCCATCAGCAGCTCAGAGGAAGAGGGTGGCTCCACGCCCGAGTACACCAGCTGTGAGGATGTGGACATGGAGAGTGTCAGTGAGAAAGGTCAGTAACAAAGAATCTATCACAACTTCAGAAAAAATAATAATAAATGTAAGCTGTTCTATAACTAATTTAAAAAAGTTAGTTCTATAAACGTAATATTACATTGTAAGAAAAAAAATACTTATATATCTAAAGGTATAAGTAATTTGATTGTGTAAAACTATATAAAGTGTCAGTCTTCTACACCTCCAAGCTGAGCCTAAGTCTTCCTGCTCTTGGGACAGCTCTCATTTATTTGGAGAGTCCCAGTGATTTAGGCCACAGCAGATTTGTGGAATTAGGTCAGTGGCTCGTGCTACGTAACACTTTACAAACAGACAACCGCATCACCCGTCCACCGGCAAAACCTGAACCAGAGACTGAGCAGAGACTCCCTGCATCTACAACATGTATGATGTAGTGATGGTGGACCATACATTCAGAGGTGCTCTGTATATCTGTACAGTCCTTTTACTAACTTGTATTTCTTGCGTACTACAACTCATTGACAATATATTGTACATCATGCTGATTGAGATCACAAGCTGTTTATGAGTTGATGTGGCTATCAGTGTACATCAGATATTCCATTATTAACTGCCTGTGTCATCATGTCTATTACTATGTTCTAAAACAGTATTTATAAGAGATGTAGTTATATTAATGACTACCAAATTATACAATCGTATTCAGCATCTACACTACCATCCAAGATCATTATTATTATATTATGTATTTAGCACTTTTAAGTCAGTTTGAATTAAAAAAAAACTCTTTATAATGTTGTTGTTTATAGCATTTAAATTATATATTTTAAATTATATATTTATTGTTGCCAGGGATGATATAATAAGCCACTACAGTGTGTCAGATATTAATAGACTTTTTACTGCAAATATTGCTAAAGTCATGGGAAATTCAATTTTTACTTGTGTAGGATCAAATAACTCACATTTAATACGATTTCAGAAAAGTGCTTTTATTCACATTTCAGATATTTCTACACAGACTATTACTTTTCACTGGTCATATGACATACTGTATGGCCAGGGGATGTTTTAGTTCGTTGATGTTATCCCAGCTGACCACAGTAGCACACAGTCTACACACACACGCCTGTTGTTGTCAGGGGCAATAGTCCACAGAGCTCATGTTTTGATGTAGCCCCAGTCCCGTAATCTCTCCCAAACACAAAAGCCTTATTCAGCAGATTTAAAGTGAAGACTCAGCATCTATTCTCCGGAGCATCCTCTGTGGACTTTGTGATGTTAGATTAGAGGAACCAGAGCCATGTCCACTGAGACAATGTGTTTTCTCCTTCACCACCTTCATAATGGCCCACCTGTCAGAGCAATCCCACATGAGCTCCTCTCCACAAGGAATGAAATTGTAAAAAGCCCATGCCCACTATAAGATGAAGTTCAGTTCTTCAATAAATGGAAATAAATGTTCATGTTGGGACCTAGCTTGCCTGAAGGTATGCATGCATGTAATTTTATGGAAAAGGTCACTGGCATGGTATGACTGCTACATCTCTGTAGGTCTTTCCTAGGGCAGCTGTGGGGCTAATTACCATCATTTTAATACTCTGATGTAATATAACTATAATCCATTATTATAAAGCCGTATACATATTACGCATTTCTTTTCTCTTCTTGCAGGTGACTGGGACTGCCATCCACTCGATACAACTGTATGCCATGTAAGTTTCAGTTAAATAAAACTCAAAACATTCATACACATGCATGTTTTTAATGTTTTAACATCATAACTCTGTGTCTTGTCTTTGTAGCATCCAGTGTCATGGCAGCCGTCTAAAGAGGGGGACCACTTGATCGGACGCATTACTTTAAGCAAGAGGTCAGCCATGCCCCGAGAGGCAGGCTCCCTCCTCGGACTAAAGGTGAGTCACTCATTTTAATATAACATAAATTATATCATCTGTAGAGGCGTAATGTGGAAAATACTTCTTGACCTGCTGCTTTATTTCTGCTTTCGGTTTGTGTGCAGGTGGTTGGAGGTAAAATGACAGAAACAGGGAGACTTGGGGCCTTTATCACCAAAGTGAAGAAAGGGAGCCTGGCAGATGTTGTGGGGCACCTCCGAGCAGGTGGGTGTCCATATAATATAAAAATGTATTTTTAAAAAACAACTATAACAATTTTTTCAGCGATAACATGTGCGTAAATAGTATAATAGTATAATTTTCTCCAACTCTTGTGGTCTTGTTGCAGGTGACGAGGTGCTGCAGTGGAATGGGAAGTCGTTGCCCGGAGCAACCAAGAAAGAAGTTTACAACATTATCCTGGAATCCAAGGCCGCGCCTCAAGTGGAGATTGTTGTATCGAGACCTATAGGGTAAGATGACTATTATGAACAGAAGCATGTTATAATGGAAATGCATGTGTTTTTCTCTGACGGCTCTATTTCTATTTATTTAAAAGCTCGATCAACCGAATATTATCCAAAAACATCTTCAGAAAAGTGTATAGAGTGCCTCAGTAAGTGTGGATGCTGGAGCCCCTCAGCCCCTCAGCCCCTCAGACACCACTTCTTCCAGCTGTCTTTGCTCCCGATATAGATAACTAATATCAATTCATTTCTGATTTCCCCAGTATCTGTTTCCCAGTGCCTGTCCTATTTTGTTCTAGTTTAACGTGTTAATCTTAAAAAAGAAAAAAGATATAGACATGGTAAAAATGTATTCGTAACTTTATTATTATATTTACAGAGACATTCCTCGAATCCCTGAATCCTCACACCCTCCGCTAGAATCCAGTAAGTGTAATTTCAGGATCAAGTACTGTGCAGATCTTTTAGACAAGTGCAAAGCCACAAAGAGATGCTCTCAATATTAACGTCAGTGCGTATATCACAAAATGCAAAGTGCGCAAGAAATTATTAATTCTAAATCCAGGATTTTGACAGTTTCCTACTAATGTGACAAACGTCCATTTTATTGGATTCTTTTTAGTAGCTCCACAAACTGCATATTTTACATATATATATATATATATACATGTCAAGCCTGCCTAAAACATTTGCACGGTACCATACCATACTTACTATTACTTTTAGCCTATTATAGTCAGTAACAATTAAAAATGTTCTCAGCTGGCTCAAGTTCATTTGAGAGTCCAAAGATGGACCGTCCCTCGATATCAGTGATGTCCCCAACAAGTCCTGGGACATTACGAGACCTGCCTTTAGTACTGCCTGGACAACTATCAGTAAGCAGTGAACATAGACAATATTACTGGATTTTGTAGGAATAAAACACCACAAACACTTTATCTGGCTTCACTTATTTCCCCAGGTAAAATTGTGGTATGACAAAGTGGGCCACCAGTTGATCGTCAATGTCCTACAAGCCATAGACCTGCCCCCTCGACCTGACGGACGGCCGCGAAACCCATATGTCAAAATGTACTTCCTGCCTGATAGAAGGTAAGGTGGCATGATTGGGACCCTAAGCAAAGAGGCAGTGGGTTTTATCTGTGGGCTAGGCAACACACAGTCTCTTTAGTGGAGTTTGCATGTCCTCTCCGTGTTATTTTGGGTTTTCCCCGGGTACACCGCCCCACCAAGGCATGAAAGTGCTAGGAGATTGATCCCCAATTTGCCACTTGTGAATGAATGTGAGAGCGAATGGTATCTGTCTATGTATGTCTTGTGGCAAACTGGTCATTTTCCAGGATTTATCTTCCCTAAGGCCCATAGTTTCAAGGCTATCCGTGGAAGTGAGTTATTGTTTTCCTCCATAAAGTAAGTTGTTGTGGTTTTGTTGCAGTGATAAAAGTAAAAGACGGACGAAAACGGTGAAAAAGAGCGCTGAGCCAAAGTGGAACCAGACGTTCATCTACTCCCATGTGCATCGGCGAGACTTTAGAGAGCGTATGTTAGAGATCACAGTGTGGGACCAGCCCAGGGTTCAGGAGGAGGAGAGCGAGTTCCTGGGAGAGGTACAGCACACTGAAAGTAATAAATTTTTAAAGGGGCCCTATTATCCTCATTTAACTTTTCAGATTCTATCATGTTATAATAATGTTTCCTCATTGTATTTTGTTTCTTTCATACATGTTTGATCAATCCTATATGCTGGGACGTTGACCTTCTCAGAAGCTAAAAACACTTACAAAAAACTCAGTTTTATTGATTATACTAACTATAGTAGTGAAAAGGTCAGATTGTTATAAAGGGTCATTGGACCTAAGCTGAGCCTTTTCAGTAGAGAGAAAAAGCTCTCAAAAAGAAGACATGTATATAAATAATGTGAAATAAAAAATATATATATATATATATAATATATGCATTTTATATTGCTTTGTTTAGATCTTGATAGAGCTGGAGACTGCCTTGCTGGACGACATTCCTCACTGGTACAAACTGCAAACCCACGATGTGTCCTCAATCCCTCTGCCCCAGCCTTCCCCTTACCTTCCACGAAGACACGTCCACGGAGACAGCCCCAGCAAGAAACTGCAAAGTATGTTTGACTATTTGTTTGACTATTTGTTTGGCTGTTTTGACATTATCAGCCAACAACAAACAATATCCATATGAAAAGTAAATGTGTCTTTGTGTCAACTATTAGACTAGAAATATAGTCAAAATAACACTCTTATAGGTTATAACCAAATAAAAATAATCTCAAATATTCATCCTAATTTAACATTGAATCAAACTTTTACTATGTCTAAAGTTAATCAATTCCTTACCTTATATAGTGTTTCCATTGATTGTTATTTATTCCGACATTCAATAAACAGTAGTTACTGTATGTATAATACTGTGCAGCCCTTGTAAACGTGCTTTATCTGACCTGTTCTATGATGTAAAGTAGCTAATCTGTCATAATTATTTATTTTTACTTTAGTTCCTCTACAGCAGTGTTTCTCAAATAGTGGGGTGCGATGCAGGGGGGGGTGACCCTGGGGAAAATGCTTTTTTTTTGCCGTACTAGAATAAAGTGTAATTGCACATCCACTACAGTAGTTGGCAGTGGTGCTCTCATTGTCAGGGAGTATTAACTCTATAGTGTAGTTTTTTTGCACAGGTGATATGAAGTGCAGTAAACAAACCCTCAAGAGACACCCTGAACATTTTTTAACGGGGATGAAAAGAAAGGCGGAGAGAGACGAAGATAATGAGACAAAAGCAAGTCACCCGAAAGCTAAGGCGAGGAAATATGACGAAGCGTATGTAGCGCTTGGCTTCACTGTGACTACAGTGGGAGACGAGGACAGACCGGTGTGTTTACTGTGTCTTAAAAATGCTGGCAGCGGACAGCATGAAGCCAAATAAATCAAGGCGCCACTTACAGACATTACACCTCAATCACTCTGATAAGCCGCTGGAGTTTTTTCAGCGAAATCTTTTCTGTTACAGACGAAAAAACAAGGTTAATAAAGTTATTCTTTGTTGTAAATTGAACTATATTTCTTTCTTTTTCTTTCCTAAATGTTAATAAGGATACAATGTTATGCAGAGGTGTACTTATAACAATTTATAGACACATTATATTATTTATAGTCGCGGCAGACAGTGGGGGGCGCAAATTGTTTTCTTCTTGCAAGGGGGGGTGTAACAGAAAATAATTGAGAAGCACTGCTCTACAGTAACATTAAATCAAGTTTGTGGTTTATCACTTTGACCAATAGTTTTGCTTCAGTTCCTCCCCTGGCCTCTACAGACTACAGACAACCTCCTTTATGCCATAGAACAGGGTCAGATAGTCAATTTTTATTATTCATTTTTTTCTGATTTTAGGAAACTTCTGGGCTATAGTGTTAAATTCTTCACTGAACTATCTTCTTGCAGTATCTCTGAATTTCTTCCTGTTTTATATGTGTTGTGTGTGCACAGGGTCCCATCGCATCATTGATACAGAGTTTGATGATGGTAATTTGTTGGTAGTTTCTAAAGGTGGGTGGGGGGCATGGTCAATGAGCACTTACAATTGCTGTAGCCTATAGGCGTCCAGCACTGGGCGAAGACCCTTCTTTTCAAACCTTTTCAATTAAAACATACTGATCCGAGTGTCTCCTCTTCTGCTGGACTTCACTGGAGCAATGCGCATGTTAGAATGTAGACCAATCACTGTCCCGTTTCTGCATGCCACAAATATAATTAAGCTATTACTTAAAGTAGATTTCTTAATTTTTTTAGGTCTATTTTTGCTTGTTTGACCTTTATATGGCTCTGATTTTCACAGTTTTGATTTACTGAGTTTTTCACAATTCATTAATTTTATTTTGGGCCATAATGAGACCAGCAAATGTATGAAATCATGTTTTCTCTTTTCTACACATTATTTTTTACATTGTAATGAAAATGAACACCTCATCTCTCATTTTAGAACTACAACAAACAAGCTTACAGTATGTCACTAGCTACCCTGTTGCTAGTGGTCCCAGTCAAGAGTTAGGACTAATGCCTGGATATGTGAATGTTTATGCTCTTACGTGTAGATTTTTATGTGAAAGTGATTGTATGGTGTGTATTGGTCTGTATGTGAGCAGGCCCAGAGCGCTCGTCGCGGGACAGAGAGCGCGGGGGCAGTACATTAGCCGTCCCGGATCAGCAGAGAACTGTCCAGCACCGCTCCAGATCAGTGTCCCCCCACAGAGAGGACACCTGCATGGCCCGCTCACGACCAGCTTATGTGCCCATGCAACGGTCAGCAACACTTCTAATACCACAAGTAGACTTCATTTCATACAGTTCATTCAGACAGCACCCTTTCACATCAATGAAACTAAATAATACATATTCAGATCAGTGGCTCATTAGTTCTCGTCTTGATTTAGGCTTCTTTGAATTCAATAAAGTGTTCATTTTAAAAGCCAAATTAGTCAACCCAAGTGCTTTACATTGCTCTGCCTTGAATGTCCATATGATAAACACCACTGAATATGTATGTCTGATCTAATTGGTGTTAATCTCTTCATGGCTAAATCATGACAAAGTGTTTTAGATCGTTTAATGACTGGTGTTCGACTAGTGTAACTCTGGTGACAGCTGGAGCGTGACTAATACAGTATGTAAAGTCAACATTCATCCTATTAAGCCTAGAAACTAAACAGAGCTATATAGAAGAGTATAAACACTGACCAGCTGTCTAAGATTATATTATCTCTTTTGCATTCCCATACAAACTGCACTGAGTATTCTAACCTCTTTCACTCGATCACCTGTCGTCAGTACACTAGTATTCTTGTTTGGACCACTGTTGAGTGATACTGACCACTGCACACCGGGGACGCCCCAAAAGATGCCTCTTTATTGTGCTTCTAACACATCAATTTGAGACGAAATGCCTAATACAGCACATTCCACCTGCTAATTATTCACTTTGACCCTTGTTTGTTTACTGCAGGAGTCTAGATGAGATCCACCAGAATCGTCACCCGTCCCACTCTCCGTCTCGGTATCACGAGCCTCATCTGGAGCACCAGCACTCTGGGGACTCAGACTATGAGTATTCTGAGGACAGGTAACATGCTGATGGGATTAAGGCTGTTGATATGACTTAAGAACATAGATTAAGCAAATGTTATTTTACCTTAGTGCTCATGTAGCCTATTGTTGAGATAAGGCGAGGCACTTCAGGTGAAAGGGAAAGCATCTCACAGATAACCTTTCTCAGAGATCACTGGCATTGACAAGGAAGAGATGCGTTGCTTATTTATTGGATATATGCTAATTTATATCTGATTTGTTTATTGGTTGGAGATATAAAACAGACATTAGATTACAGATTATTGTGTGTTCTGGTAAATTAAAAATGACGGTAACACTTTATTTTAGGATGCACTTATTAACCACTAACTAAGTGCTAATAAGCATGTTAGTTAGTGGTGATTTAGCTCCTAATTAGTGGTGAATTAGCTCCTAATTAGCATTAATTAAGTACAAATTAACCCCTTATTCGGTGTTGCCTTATTCTACAACTAATTAACCCTTAACTAACAATCTTCCATTAATAAACCCTTAATTACTGCCTATTAGGGAAGAGTAAGGAGG
>JAVQKC010113736.1:0-27463 GCA_036025475.1 Philypnodon macrostomus
TTTTATTTAACTTTTGACTCTTTCAGAATTTTTGCATAATTATTGAGGGGTCTGGGGGTCCTCCCCTCAAACAAACCAGAAATAACAGTCAATATTTTCTGTATTTTAGTGCATTTTAACAGGTAAAATAATGCAGCCCATTAGAAAGATTGCTGCCTAAACATATTGAAAACAGAATAAAATAGCTTTTGACCCATATCCGGGTAAATTTAGTCAAATATGTAATTCAATACACTCAAAAACACTGCTGTAGCATTGAAAGGGGAGCATGCTGAATCCGGCAATTTAAGTTTTGTCATTAATAACTGGGTTTAATATACTTGAATCACATCAAAAGGCCTGGAGGGCCAACTTTGACCCCCAGGTCCCACTTTGGGAAACCCTGATTTAGAGGATTCTTGACAAACAAAGATAGCCTATTAACTGCCTCTGTGCCTCAGAGTGCAGCAGTGGGACGCTCCCTTGAATCTGAAAGTATTTTGTCTGAACTAATAACACAAGATAAAACAAGATAAAAGTGAGCAAAAATAAACTAAACACACAACAATACAACAATAGTCACTATAGCCATAGAGGTAAAAGTTAGGCTGTATAGTGCTGGTTAAAGACTAGCTACAGTTAGCAGTTAGCAATAACAGTTAGCCCTATTCTGGTTGTTTGCAGTTCTCCTATAAGCTTCATATGCACAATATGGATTACTTCTCCAGCTATAGGTACCGGTCTCCTGGCTCAAGATCTGAGATTCGGTCACCTAATAGTAGTACATGATGCTCTAGTGACAATAGGAGAGTCAAATTCAGGAAAAAAATAATGTTTATAGGATAATCCCTCCTGAAATCTAAAAGTCTAAAAAAATCACAATACATGTATTTACTTAATCCATACACACTCAGCAAAGGTAGAATGAATCATATTATCTACATAATCTAACCTAATGCTATCATATATAAAATCAAATGTTTATGTCTAGTGTGAACAGATTGGATTATATTAATCCCCCCATCAGTGTATATATTGTGTGACAGCTCTAGATGCATTCACATGAAGTGTGATTGTGCAACCCTTTTCCAAACCATCCTCTTAAGTGTTGCTAGGGTTAAACATGCTTGCATAATGTATTAGAGAGCTTTCACATCAGCCATTAAATATGTATATTTAAATCAAGCCTCCTGTCAGAGATTTTTAGGACTAAAGAGGAGATTACTGGTTTTATATGCCTAATGAAAAGGTCTGCCTGTGAGCCCTGTCCTTAACACAACCAAAAGGGCATCCTCACTACGCAAACTGTAGTGAGGATGTGACCTATGAATTCTCACACCACAGGCCAAAACAACATGAGGTTTGTAGAAATGGATTGCGTAATTCATGGAAATATTTGGGATAGATTAATTTCGATGACATTCAGCAGTCCGTTGTTTAGTGACAGCTGTGTGCACTATTATCCCATGACTGTGCCTTCTGTGCGGAATGGGTCATACTCATCACGGTACAGTTCTTTTAATGTGTTGACATCTGACTCCAATGCAGAGAAAGGTGACCTCAACGTGTAAAACATTTCGTTAGTAAACAAAAGCATGACATTACGCTCGTTCAGACGATCACGGGAGCTGACCTCTTTAGAGGCTATACATTCATTTGTTTACACCAACAGTATTATAGCAGCAGAGGTGGGTAGAGTAGCCAATCATTTTACTTAAGTAAAAGAAAAAATACTCAAATAAGAGTAGAAAAGAACTGGGTTCTGAGTAATTGTTTGAGCGTAATGTCAGATTATTTGTTTCATTTTGTGGTAATCTGGCAAAAAAATAAAAAGATAATAAAAAACAGATTTTGATATTTTCAAAAGATAAACTAAAAACGTAAATAATATTTTCAAAAATTAAGGCACAAGGAACAGAATTTCCACATTTTTCACATTAAGCTGTTCTTACATGACACACAGAGGTGGGTATAAGTACTTAAGAAGGATTTTACTCAAGTAAGAGTACTTCAAAATATTATTATAATATAATATATTATATGAGTAAAAGTCAAAAGTATTGTGCAGTAAAGCTACTCTATGGAGTACAATTTATTTACAAAGTTACTCAAGTAAATGTAACTGAGTACTACCCACCTCTGCCAGGCAGACTGAGTTGTGTGGAAAGTCATTTTAGCAGATAAAACAAAAGTAGTTCTTATAAAAAATAACTGACAATTGTATAGAACTAATATATGTTTTATATGTTTTACTCTTAAAAGTTAAACATATCATATCAATAATAACATAACATTAATCATATCAATCTTTTGAGACTACATTACACTGAACCTTTAGCCTTAGACCATTGTAAATCACTGCAGAATTTACTTTACCTGATACGAGTTGTTTTTTGTTGTTTTTTTCTATTTTGCTGTGTAAGTAGAGGCTGTTATTACTGCCTTCCTACATTGTTGACAAGGGGTGACTACCAAACCAATAAGAGGTAGATCATAAAGCCTTTAAGCTATTTTCACATTCTTATATTTGTCCAGTCAAACAGTGCTATTATTTCACAACAAAAATATTACTTTCACATTAGCTTTTAAAAGTGATATTTTATATCTTTTATTAAAAATATAACTAAATAATTGTACCTACTGCCAGCAGGATGTGTAGAAATAATGCCTGTGCCCAGTCCTGTGATCAGTGTCTGAGTGAGAGGGTCCCGTGGAGTATGTGTGTAGAGTAAGAGAGACAGTGAGAGAGAGAGAGTGGATTTAGACATCCCACTGTTTGTGTGTGTGTGTGTGTGTGTGTGTGTGTATATGTGTGTGTGTACGTGTATATATATGTGTGTGTGTTTGTGTGCATGTGTATATGTGTGTGTGTGTATGTGTGTGTATATGTGTGTGTTTGTGTATGTGTATATATGCGTGTGTGTATGTGTGTGTGTATATGTGTGTGTGTATATGTGTGTATATATGTGTGTGTCTGTATGTATGTCGATATATGTCGGCATGTGTGTGTGTTTGTGTCGATGTGTGTGTGTTTATGTCGGTGTGTGTGTGTCGATGTGTGTGTGTTTATGTCGATGTGTGTGTGTGTTTATGTCGGTGTGTGGGGGGGGGCAGACGTGTGTTATTACAGAGAGGGAACAGTGAGGTGGCTTTCATCTTTATAAAACACCTGAGGTTAATGTTTGTCACAGAGTAGTGCATTTTCATAGAACGTATTCAGTGATTGTAAAGGGTTTAAACCTGATTTTTACTAAAAGGGTTGGTCCCTGATACCATCTGGATCACTCATTGTGAGATAGGACCAAAAGTCTAACACAGCAGGCAGCCGCAAAAAGTCAGTTCACAGTTTAGTTGGGCATATGACAATAATGATTGATGTAATTTAATTGTTAATTAATAAAAGTTTAGTTATGTTCAGTTGTAACACATTCATTCAAATATTGATCATCTGTAATGTCAGTTTGCTGAAAAGTGCAGTCCAGAATGAGGACATCTTTTTGGGTAAAGAGACACATATGGCACACCATTGACTCAATACTGGGCTCACGGGCTGTCAGTGTTGTATCTAGAGGTAACATGAAGCAGCATGAGCAAACATTAACGATGAATATTGCATGAATCAGTGAATGCTCCAACACAGAAATGCAAAACACTGATGCACACTGACATTATTATTCATTTTTTCCAGTCATCATGAATTTATTTTTAATTCCAGGGTATTATCTCTGAATGGACATTAAGCTACCTCTAAATGCAATCAGACATACAACAGGGAGCAGCAGCTTTATTTTATTTATTTCATTTGATTTTTTGATTTATTTATTTATTTGTTTATGTACATATGTATGCATGTATTATTTATTATTTTATTTTTTTTATTGAGTGAGTTCAGTGGACATGAACTTTTAAGGTAATATCATAAAGTGCAAGACATACTGTACATATTGTATTGTCAATGGACGTTTTTTTCCCATGGGATCTCAAGACGGGCAATGGCGTGTAAACACAGGTGCATGTCGTATGTATTTTAATGATCACGTGTGTTTAAGTTATATAACGCTCTACTAAATTGAGATTCAAAGACTATTCTGGTGAGAACAGTCAACATTGCTAACATGCGGCATATTTATCAATCAGGTCAAGTGCATAGGCTTCAATAAACTCAAACTGACATACTCATGGCCTGGGGCATATCAAATGAGGACAGTTCAACAGAAAAGGGGAGAAATAATATAATTAGTCAAGAATATGAATGTCTCACAAGCTATTTCAGAGTAGCCTTTTGACATCAGGTTAGCTCACAGGCAATGGACGTATCAACTAGCCGAAAGAAGAGTTAGATTAAAATTTGGGTCTCCATCTGTGACTGTTTCGACGATGGTGGAGGAACTAGGAGAGAAGAAAGGTGTGGAACAACAGCCTTAAAGCATCCAGCTGTTCCTGCTTTTTGGGAAACATCTGTCGCAGGAAAACTGAGGAGCAAAAGTAAAGGTATGAGACTAATATGTAGAATAAGTATGGAAGCAAGGAGTGAAAGGAACCTTGTAGGTCTCAAGGATGGATGCACCGCTGAATCGTACAGGTACTTTTAGAAACTTCTGGGATAAACAGCCTTGGCATCTGTTCTAATGACACACGATGGAGACTTCAGACTAAAAAGAAGAGCTAACTAAGGTAAGTGGAAGCAGCTAAATATTTAATATGTGATTGAGGGTTTGTGATGTTCAAAGAGACCGCTCCTGACATCACAGAGGTAACAGAGTAAAGAGGGTGGGTCTAAAGTGAGGGAGAGCGGCTTGTTCTGTGTACGGCTGGTTGATCTTTACTGTGTTTTGCTCGAGGCCCACAGACGGCCAAGCGAAGAGCAGCTTTCACAGAACATCATTATGTGACCTCATTCAGCATCCGGCCTGTACGCCTCAAAATAAACTCTCAAAGTAACACAATTTCATTATACAAGATGTGAATAGAATCTACAGCAGCCCTGATATAATATGGTCGTTCAGTTTCATTTTATTTATTGATCAATTTTGGATTTTTGTGTATACATTTAAAACACTTGAAGCTATACAAAAAATTAACATGAACTATTAATTAATTAAACCAATTTGACTGTAGAATTAGGACACCCACTAAAACTTTCCATTGCAATTACTATATATACATATACTGTTATATAATAATATTTGAAATACACTGGGTTATGGTCAGTAGTGAGTTCATGGGTTTTATATGCTGTGTCAAAGAGATTATACTAATTCTCCATTGAACAAAATCACAACACTGCGACTAAATGAATGAATAAAAATCAAAACAACCATTTACAGTGTATACAACTGAAATGACTGCCCACATATGTAAAAAACAGATATACACATATTATGACAATGTTGCCTGATGGGGTTAAGTCATATTCCCTAATGAGTGGTTGTCATTGTTCATAGTCTGTCACGACATTCACCCATGAATAAGTACATTCTGCGTGCCATAGGTGACTCATCTCCCTGTTTGGTTAATGTGTTCAGTAAAGTCATAACCTCGACTTATCACAAAAGGTTATGTCAGCGCCACACACTGAAGCCATGAACTAGCACACAGCACGGATTTACATTTTCCACATGCATTACAATCAATGCATAGTTAAAGACCTCGGGTGGTTGAACAGTAAACAGCTCACTTAAATGAGGATTTTATACAGTTGTCACACAGAAAAATATAAACAACAACAGTTATTTTCTTCCACTTATTCCTAAAGGCGTTGTGGGGGATGGGAGTCTATTTCAGTACCTATAAGCCTTGGGCAGTGCACACCCTGAACAATGGCCAGGTCAAGACCTTTATCATTTTTTAACAGAACACCATAGAATATTTAATACAAAAAATAAAAAACATTAGAGGGTCTCCTTTAGAGGGACTCTTTACACACCAATCCACCCTATAAGAGACACATGTTTCACATATTAAGTGAGAAAACAGCAAAATAAAAGATTGAAGATAAACATGCACCAGAAAATACACTCGAGCATTTGTAATGTTTAGACAATATTGGCAGCCATTTTCAATTACTTAGAACAACATTATCACCAACTAGTGGACAAAAGTTATATGGGATGTCTTTAACCAGCCCATACAATATTTCGATGATAATTGATTTCACTTCTGATTATTTTTTATTTTATTTTTTTTTATTTAGTCTTTATTTGAAGGGACCGTGTCCAGAGACATTATGCTCACAAAACAGAGATGTACTGCACCAGATTATAGCTAAACAGCTAGTTTCCATCCCTGGGAAACAAACAATGTAATTTACACATTCAACAATATAAAACCACACATTAACGCATATTCATTAACTCACACTCAGCATTCACATTACAGAGCATTACATATTCTATCATCAAAGTCCCCTTCTGTTTTATCAGTTTTCTGAACACATATGTCCTTCTATATTATAACCACACAGAAACGTGGAAAGAGATCGTGTTACACATTCTTTTAGTTGGATTGTGTAGAGGCACATGCAGGAAAAATACATCTATGGCCAATTGAGAGGTAAGCCTGAGGGCCACAAAAATTGCTGTGAGGGCCGCATTTGGCCCCCGGATCATAGTTTGGACTCCCCTGCTGTAGATCAAGTGAACAACATACTTAAGTTAAGTAATGGATCATAATGGAGTTGATTTAAACATCCAGCCCGTGCAGTTATCTCAGATTGACATTATGACATTATACTTATAATTTTAATTTAGTTTTTTGCTTTTTTATTTCAGGTTTTCCTTGTGTACAAAGATGCTTAATCTTTTGAACTGAACATATTAGAACATTTTGACCTAGATGAGTGAAAACTTACATAACACAAAATGCTGTGTTCAATCAAAATGGATAAACATGCAGCAGTACCTGAAGATTGAATTCCAAAGTCTAACATGGATGAGTAGATTAAAACTATATTACAGAATCCAAAAGGGAAGCTTTCTCTGTTCAATAATCTGCACATTAGTTCTTGTTTATGAGTATAAAGGATTAAACTGGTACAAACATCATCTCAGGTTTCAGGTTTCAGTTCATTTGTCATACACACATTCCACACAGGGTCAAAAAATGCAATGAAATGCTTTGGATCGGAAGAACCGTTAGACTCGCTGAGATACTCATGAAGTACTAGTAGCATGCAATAATAGTACATGGTAAAAAAGTGTGCAAAAAGAGATAAGTGACAATATAATAAACATATAATAAAAAGTACAATTAAAAAAAAGAAAAATACAAAGGTGCAGGTAGGATTTAAATCAGGTGTAAGTAGGGTATTTCACAGGTGGTAAAAACTCTTCTCTTCTTCATACTATGACAGTTACACATTTCTGGGACACTTAAGGGTCTCATTATGCTGACTTATGTTGTCCTGTATGCCGAGGAACTCACCTTCTCCAGAGCTGAAAGCGTTTTTTTTTTTTTTCATCTTAGACAGGCATAGAAAGCCCACCTTAAATCAGAAATTCGGGAGTATGTGCCCAAATTGCCCTAGTGGTGAGATAAATGTATTTTACATCTCTAGCTCCCTCCCCTCGCTTCACTGATGTACCACTGAAGTCACGCCCCTTTATTTACTTATTATGAGATATAGTTTTGGAAGAAATAGTTATTAAAATGTTGTTATATCATGCCAACTAGCCGTGCTAACACTAGTTGAAATGCTACATACAAATTATCTCACTGTATTGTTCATGTTATACTGAATTCAGACTGTCTCACCTGTCTATGAAGCCCTCAAAAACTCAAAGATCCCTCCATCTTTGCAAAGCAGGTTCTAGATAAACTCCATGACTAGTGTGCTCTGTTTAGCGGCGTTGCTCCATGCAAGGGGGAAGTGGCGTTTGATTGACAGCTAGTCAGCCAATCAAGCTTAGTTTTCCCGACGCTATTGGCCAAATTAGCGGCCAGTTCAAAATGTATAGTGGTCTATAGCAGTGGTTCTCAAACTTCTTTTCAGGGGACCCATATTTTGTTTGGTCATAACAATCATGACCCAACTTTTAAATTTGGTTCAGGACTTGTGATAATTTGGGTCTCTGTTTTGTTTTTCTACTAATTTTCAATTTATGTTTTGCTTTTTATTTAATGGAATAAAAAAATATATATATATATATATGATGTTTATTTTATTGTTCGTTTGATGGGACATACCAAAAACTATATTTCTTCAACTGAAAAGTTTTTGGTAACCCAACAAAAATCTCTGGCGACCCACTTTTGGGTCCCTACCCAGTGTTTGAGAATCACTGGTCTCAGGACGAGGGTGGGAATTATGACTTTACTAATTTAATCTAATCTTTTAAAAAAATAATAATGTTATTAACATTTTCCTTTTTGTGATGACAAGTCCATGTAAATCAGAAAAAAACTGTAGCACTATTACTGAGTGTTATACAACGTTCCCCTGTTAGCTTGCACTCTCCTTTTCTGTCTGAATATGACAAAATGGTGCACACAGCGGCAGATCCGGCGAGCGGTCTAATTGCGTGTGAAATGTTAGCATCTCAGCCGGCTCCAGTAAATGTCATGTCTTGGTTTGTGCTGTTTGTAATCACAGTGCAGTGGCTGGTGGAACTGCCACTTCGTATGAGCGCTAAGACCCCAGAATTGTGGTGGTGGGCTGAGGCAGGATTCCCCACAGTGACAGCAGCTCACCTAACTACACCATATCAAACCAGATGGGCCGCTGCTGTGTGGAGGCTATGATTATCTGTTCTATGCTAAATCAAACTTTACCTATCAGGCTGTGGTGTCGATGAAAATAATTCAAAGACACTTTTTACACTGTGCAGCAAGTGGCTCATAACCACTGGCGGCATAGTGGTGCAGGTTGCCTCACAGTAAGAAGGTCCCAGGTTCGGGTTCCAGGGCCTTTCTGTGGGGAGTTTGCATGTTCCCCCCGTGTGTCTGGGTGGGTTTCATTCGGGTACTCCGGTTCAACCCAAAACGTACACAATAGGCTAATCCTCCAGCTATGTACATATTCCTATTGAGGATGGGTCAAATGCAGACAACAAATGGGGTACAGCATTGTATTCTCCAAGCAAGAAGGTCAAAGTACAAGTAATGCATTTTTAAACATCTAAAAAATGCTCCAGTTAAGTCCTGACCGGCTCAAGATTTGGGCACTGCTAAGTGATAACTGGCAAAAAAAAAAAAATGGGATCAAACTAAAGACAACCGTAACTCAAATAATCACTAGTGCACCATGGGTTTACAAAGAGAAGAATGTATCCAACCAGGGGCAATACAAAGTTTTCAATTACAAGTCATTTTTAAAACTCTTGACACTGAGAGCTACCTTTGCCCCACAATATCTGGGTTGTGCCTTCAAGGTATATTAAAAACACACTGTTTGGGAAGTTTAGATAATTTGGTAGAACATTCCCAAAATGGAGTCCGGGGCCCCCTATGGGTCCGTGAAGGTCCTTCAGGGGGGACTTGAAATGAATAACATACATGTAGTTAATGATACCATATTTAATCACTTCAATCCATTTAAATTTACTAGAGAGCATTGCTTCCAATGTTGCCAAAGGAAAATTGGATGAAATAGATTACTTAGTTTGGTATTTTAAAATAACATTTCTGATCTTCTTTGGGAATGGCGGTGGTAGAACATTGCAACACAAATGTAGAGCTTACAATGCTCTTACCGCTATTGTGGGTTTGAGTCTGGACCGTTTGCTGAATGGCACTTCCCACTTCTTCCCACTTCTTATACCTGTCCTGTTAGTCTTGTTAAAAAAAATCTAAAATGTAAATATATTCAAATACATCCATAATTGCAGAAGACATACAGAATACGCACAGACCAATGACCCATACACATCAGTCTCTTCTGAGAATATGGATCTTCTCATGGTACATTTCCTCACTGCTCCTCATTGACTTAACTAAGCAGCAGCCATTACAACATGCTTTAATTACACTGAAAACTATCTATGCAGATCTTAATGGAGGTGATTATCAATGTTAAATGTAGTGATAAATGACTGTGTGAAATCACATATTATTACGTTCACTAGACTGGAGGTGTGATGCTCAGCCAGGCCAGGGCAATGCTTTTTAATAGGAACCACTGATACAACAAAGGGAATAAAGAATTGTCTTTTTGGGCCATTTTGAAATATATGAATGTTTAATGGTGTTTAAAAGCTTAATTGGGCGATGATAATTTTTTGAACAGGTGTTTTTACAATACATTTGCTTTCTAAAGCCAATAAGCATAAAAATGGGTCTGTAAGCTCATATTGTGATATGATGCAGAATATTTCAGAAGGTTAATAGAATTCAGCAAATGTGAACATCTAGATATAATTCTTTTTCATTCTGTTTCTGTTGTGAAGGTGGGGTGAACGGGAGCCTACTCCAGCAACTATCTGCCTTTAGCGGGGTACACCCTGGACAGTTAATCGCAGGGCTGACGCAGGGATATGCACAGACAGACAACCATCTACTCTCACATTCAATCACTTGGGTCAATGTTGATTTATCAATTAATATAAAATGTATTGTTTAGATGTATTCTTTAACATTCTTGCGATATAACATTTGCTGGCTACTCCCGGGATAATAGCCAGTTAGTTGCAGACTACCAACAGCCACCATTCACACAACAACATTTCCCTAATAACAGCACAGACTGGTTTTCGGAGTTCACTCTTACTATGCGTCTACTACTAACCAGCTATTGTCCGCTTGAGGCCCATAGTTGCTGGGTAGGCTCTGTAACTGTTTTGTTCTTCCATTTTATCTTTCACTTGAGAAGAACACCACACATTTTTCAATCACCTGTGCTGATTCTGTCATGTCTTTGCCTGCCCTTGTGCTGCCCTGATGTATGTCCACAATCCTCCGCAGCTCTATCTTTGTTGACATTGTTGGGGAGTCGGGGTCCATTCATTCTGCTGTTATTAGCTCTGTCTGACCTCCCCATGAAACCTACACTACAAAAAAATCTAGGTATCTCGAGGTGTTAAAATGTCTTGAAGTCAAAATATTAATCAAATGAAGATTTTATTTGTTTATTAATCTACTGTAAATTCAAGTAATTTGACCTAAACTATTGTTTTTTTAACCTTGTTTCTGTAAAGTGTCACAAAATGTAATGTTGTGGTGTTGGCGGATATTGTGTGCCACTTTAAATAATAAGAAACATTAAAATCAAGATTAATAATCTACTGTAAATTCAAATAATTTGACCTAAACTATTATTTATTTTACTTAGTTTCCCTAAAGCGTCACAAAATGTAACCTTGTGGTGTTGGTGGACATTTTGTGCCACTTTAAATAGTAAAACCAGCAAATCCAGAAATTAGTCATTTTAACTAATCTAGACAAAACATTTTTTTGCAGTGCATCATTTTGACCACACGGCATACATTTTCTGGCACAAATGGCACTCCGTACTCGTCTCACTTCATTATGTTAAATATGATAATTGCTGCTAAATGCGACACACAGCTGAGCCCATATGCCTTAAATGAGTAAAACCATATGCATAAGTATAAAGGGATTGGCAGAATGCGGTGTTTTGGCCTCAAGGCAAGATAAATCTGTAGCAGTGTGTATGCAAGGACAAGGAGATACAACAGTGCAAATGAGCTCTTTGTGTTATTGAAAGAAATATTCAGTTTGATACACTTTGGCGTTCTTCTGTATTTAGTTGCCCTAGAGTGCTGATCAACAAGTTTAATTCAATGTAAAGGAGGGGATTTCTTTTTAGTGAATGCACCAATGTTAAAAAACACTAAATCAGTGGTTTTCTCACCAAGTACCACCACGAACATATGTGGTCTCCCGCGGAGGACTACCCCAATTTTGACCAACACCAAATTAGGTCTTAATCAGGTAATCTGGGCATAAACACAATTTTGGACTAATGCAGTTCTGGACTATATGTATAAACAACCACAGCACTAAACTAGGACTACAGTTTGAGAACCAATGAACTAGATTATACGCTATACAGTATGTTTTTAACCATATTTAAGGTGACCAGATGTGGTGTATAGAACACTTTCATCCCCTCTACACTAACTGTTAGTGGTATAACCTCTGCCACAGCTGCCCTGGTGAAAACTAGGCTGTAGCAGTCATGCAATGCCTACGGACCCATCCAACACAATGTGTGATTTGTCTTACACAAGGACACAAACATACTATGAACATACTATATTGAGATGTTTCTTTTTTTATGGAGAGCTAAAGAGTGCCCCCATCCACACCTTAACCATAGCGGGGAGTGTACATTTGTTTGTTTGTATTTAGTTTTTTTTTCAATTGGTAGCTCTTTTGGACAGAACACCTGATATCTTTATGGATAGTCCTAAATCACTGCCACCCTAGATTTGCCTAAGACTTAAAACTGCCACCAAAGTATTAGACCTTATTTGATCTGTTGCCATGCATTATATTGATACAGGTATCAAATATTTTTCATCATCTATCATCTTCTTTAAAATATTCAGCTCTCTTTCCCGCTAAAGGACATGTGTTGGGCTCTGTGCCTCTGTAAGCCTGGTAAGCTTGGTGTTTAGTGTGTGTGGGTTAGGGTGTGTGATGTTGGTTGAACTCCCAGTGTGCGCTGTAGTCCTTTATCTATAATGAGGAGATTATTCTGACAATTAGAGATGGGTATTTTCAAAGACGTCTGCAGCTCCAGATTGTTGTGCATGAGATGTTTTGATATTTGGTGGAGCCAGTTTATAGTCAGTGTTTATTCTTAAAGGGACAGTGCACAGGCGGGTCTAGTATATTTTGAAGTCAAATTGTTGACTTGTTGATACAGGATCACATAATAAGGTTACAGAAATGTAGAGTAATAATTCCGCATTATGTAATCATCTGCCAAAATGTAATCAAATGTTCACTTCATTATGTAATAAAACCATATTTTGTAATAAACTGCATAATTTTGCTATAATCTGATTTAACGCAATATGTAATAACATTTAACACATTTTGTAATAAAATGTTACATTTTGAGAAAGTTATTACAAAATGTGTTTAATGAAAAATAGCAACTTTCAAAATAACTTAAAAGGTAACAATTTATTAAATGTGTGAAAACATGAAGCCAGCCATTTTGAATTGAATTTGGGAGGTCAGGTATATTTGACAGCCTCTAACATGTACATACTTTGCATGATTAGGCTCAAACCTGAAACACCTAATTCCCCCCCGGCCCTGAACACATCTGACCAATATGATGGCAGTTACCTTTATACCGCCCCCTATAGACTTAAAGAAGAATGTAGTTTTAGGGAAATTTAAAAAATGTATTCTCTAATCAAAAATCGATGACAAAAATGTATATGAAAATTATTCACCGCTGAATATGATTTTGAATGTACATAAATGGTTAAATTCAATAATAATAGATGCAATGGGTGTAAGGGGAGGCTGGATATGGAAGACAGCTGCCATTCACCTTTCTGTATAAAGCTTCTTTTACCCGAGAGGTGCCTTTTCCAGCAGGGAATCCCATTTAGGATACATACAGTGGCTTCTGAAAGCTAATCTTCAAATAGTGCAAAGAAAAAGAGCCCGATCCCCGAGGCTTAGCGCTCAAGGCTATTGCTATAGTCTGATGCAAAGTAGCTCCTGGATAATGGGCGCTAAGGTCTAGTGGAAATGTGAATGGGATAAAAGTGGCAAAATAAGACGCTAAAACGTAACTAATGAATAACGATGGAATGTTTAAGTGCAAAGGACTGGCTGCTTTTGTGCTACCATGGAGCACTTAGCTAGCAGTCTGTGTGCAATTAGACTAAAACTCACCCAAAGCGCTCTTGTGAAAAAGTCTGAGATTAGCAGAATTTTTTTTAATACAAATAAATAAATGAAAACAATAAAAATAATCTGGGGTAAAAATTCTGCTCAGAACTGTGCGTACTGTTGTTGTGTCATTGGGCAAGACATTCAACCCACATTGCCTATGTATGAATGTGATTGTGTGTGTTTGGTGGTGGTCATAGAAGCCGTAAGTGCTGCTTGGCAGTCACGTTTGCCGTCAGTCTGCCTCAGGGCAGCTGTGGCTACAAGCACTATCAAGCTCAAAAGGCTATTAAAACGCAGCAAAAAGGCTCCATTTAGGCCTATACAGTAGCCTTTATGTATTACTTATAGTAATTATGTTGGCAAAACAACGATATTATGGAATCATGTTTGTCCACGTCTGCATCCGCAGATCCTACGTGCGAACGCAATAACTCAAAAACAATTTGCTGGATCAATTTCACCTTTTGCACACAGGTACATTTCATAAAGACACCAAACTGGATTGATTTTGGTACTTCTACGATGAATATTAATTAAGTAAATAATGAATTACTGCCTAAAACGCTTTAATTCAAAAAGTGATGTAATGAAGACGCTGAACTAGATTGAGTTTGGTACTTCTACGATTAATGACAATTAAATAAGTAACTAATTAATGCCCTGAAGCACTTTAAATGAGCCATTAATCCTGCTGAACATAAACAAAATTTCATGAATTTTGACACATTGATCCGGGCTAGTAACTTCGTACGGTGATCCTCCACAGTGTACCCAACATAAAATATCATTATGGCCCCACCCTACAACAAACAGGAAGTCGGCCATTTTGGATTGAAATTGTGAAGTCAGGTATATTTGACAGCCTCTAACTTGCACATACTTTGCCCGATTAGGCTTAAACCTGAAACACCTAATAACCCCCCGGCCCTGAACACATCTGACTAATATGATGGCAGTTACCTCTATTGCACCCCCTATAGACTGAAAGAAGAATGTAGTTTTAAGGAATTTTACAAAATATAAAAAAAAGTCAAATAGACCCTTCCCATGTTTGTCATGGTTTGGGGGAGGGGCCTCTGAATTGCTTGTTAACAATATAAAAACCCTTAGAAATCATAAAATGTCTGATTAAGATGCCCGTTGGTACCATAGCAGTTGGGGCACACGTAAGGGGGGCGTTTCGTCGATATACATCTTACTGTTATTATTGGTTGGCAACACAGGCACAGTGATCAGTTGTGAGATTAGCAGAAGAGGATGTGTGATGTCAGTTTTAGTGGTGATAAAAGTAAATAAATAAAAAAGAGAAAAGGATGATAATGTGAAGTCATATCATGAAGTGGTTGAAGTCTGTGATGTTAGATGAGACAGAAGGACACACAGTGTCATGGACAGACATGATAAAACTGTTCTTTACATCAGACAGACTGACCCCTTTATAGCCTGGGGAACACTCTCTCACTCAGGGCTCTTTGAAATATAAGCTCATAAATAGCACCACCATTAGCTTTTTTCCTACTCTATGCAAAGATGTTAGTCTGGTCTTTTGTTGATTGCATTGAATTTCAAGTGAGGACTTCACCGATGTGTAGTAAACTGGACATGACGTTGAAAAGCCACACATGTCACGTTAGCAAAGACACGACCAACAAAACACACGGTGTGTAAATGGCTCCTGATTGTCTCTCCGTGAAATTGCAGAGAAATGATTCACTGTAAGCAAAAGACCAGACCCCATTTTTTCTGGTATACCAGAAATCAAACACTATTTTACCCAATCCTCACATTTCACATTCTGTTTTGCAATAGTAACATTTATTTATTCAGGGTTTTTCACACTTTTTCTCTCTCATTAAACATGGTGGCATGCCATAGACTGTTGCCATTGTTGCCATAAAAAATTCAAAACTCTGCATTATGCATTAATTTAATAGGTAACTATATATAGCCAGCGAAGGTGATTTTTTTTTTTTTTTTTTTTATTGAAACTGCTAAGAAATTGTCAATCTGACCCTGTTCCATGATATTAAGTAATGTTAAGATGATCTGTAGTCTGTAAAAGCCAGGGGGGGGGACTGAAGGGAAACTCAAATACTATTGGTCAAAGTAGTATCCCACCAACAGCAATTCGATGCTGTAGAGGCCAGGGGAGGGACTAAAGTAAATAATAATTATGACAGATTACTTACTTTACATAACAGAACAGGGTCAGATAAAGCATAGATAGTTCACTAATCATGGAATGTAAATATTCTAGGCTGATACAAATACTGATTATTCAATTAAAAATTTGGCATAAAACATTTCTCATACAGATTTTTTGTGAACATGTTTTGTTTTTTTGTTTCCCATGTTTTTATATAAAGGAAATACATCATGGAAATAATTGCATTAATCCATATGAAGGTGATAAATTGTAGTAAAAGTTTCACTCACTAACAACATAGACGTGATCCTTTTTTCACAACAGGTGAATCTGTATAGGCCCATACCGATATCAGTCAAACTTGTAAATATTGTCCAATTCTGATGTTGTTGCCGATACTGATGTGCAATCCCTACACTAATCAGAAGGATGGCAGTTTGAGTCCCAATCGATCCTTTTCATACTGCCACTGTGTCCTCATGCAAGACCATTGATTGATACATCTTGCCCATGTATAATCTTGGTTTCAGTAGGCATGGTATGGCTGCCATGTCTCTGTCAGTTTGGCCCAGGGCAGCTGTTGTAGTTTACTTTATGACTCAGTGGAGTCAGTGTACAAAACTAACCCTAACAAGTGCAACATAAATGGAAGCCATGTTTTATTAAGTGATGACTACTGCTTAATTGTGTGCTATATATCAGTATTAAAGAATGTATGGCAAACCAAACACAACAGAGCATCAGCACTGTAGGGAAAAAATGTAATAAAATAAAATCACTTAGATGGCGTGCATAAATCACCATAACATCTGGTATGCATAGAAACGCTATAAATTTTGCATGTATAAACTATGTAATTACTATTGTATGTAAATGACATATATCATCAATCCGATTTTGGCACTCCTGGCTCTAAGCAAGAAGGTCGTTGGTTTGATTCCCTGGGCCATGAATGTGAAAGTGAACAGTAAAGTCTGAGTATACTGACCACTGTCGATAGAGTAACCCACTTAAGATTCATAGTTGTTGAGTTCCAGACACACGGAAAGGCACATCTGAACCAAAATCACAGGTTTTTTTTCAGGCTGTATGTGCACTGTAATAATAATAATGCATTAGTCTTCTATTGCGCTTTTCTAGGCACTTTTCAGAATTTTATGCATTATTCATTCACTCTTCAGTCAGTCAGTGGTGGAAGAGTGGCTGCCATCCTGCGCCTATGACCCCCTCCTGACCACCACAGTCACACATCCATTCATAGGCAATGTGGGTCTTGCCCAGGGACACAACGTCAGTATGCGCTCGGGTGAGGATTCGTACTGACGACCCACTGTGCCACTGCCACTCCTGTGTTGTTAATATTGTCAGATGCTATGTCTACGTTTATTTGCTCTTCACTCATTGACCTAGCCAACATTTTACTTTCTAAAATGGAACTAATTTCTCTTCTGTCTTTTCTCTTTTCTCCTGCTTTGTCCCTGCAGCAGAGGAGTACGCCGTCGAAGGTAAGGCTTGTGTTTATTACCATCCTCCTCTGATGGCTTTGCTAACGCTGGCTGCCAATGGTGCGTTACCTCCATTTTGCGGAGGAGCATTGTCAGTTTGGACTGCGGTTTTCAGTGACTTCCAGGGGCACTAAAATTCCCAAAAGTTCCTGATGCGATAATTTCTCACTAAAATCCTGGTTTATATTTTAAATCTGTCTGTGTTTTTTTTTTATTTTTATTTTTTTTATATTTGCTTTCTGCTAATGATTATTTGCCAAACAATGGTACAGAGTGACATAAAATGAACATTTGCAAGAACTACAAGACATACATAGCATTTTCTATCTTTTTCTTGTTCCAGCTAAAGTGAGTGAGTGAAGTTGCCAGTGGGGTCCCCTGGGGGCCTTATTAGCCCTTGAGCAAGGCACTAAGCCATTCCTGACTTTAGCAGGCTTAGCAATGGTTAGATCAGCATAAGCCTGTCTTTCTGCAGGCTTTGCAGTATACTTTGGCGATCGACTGTTTGTGAAAGGCTACAGCTAGTGTCCTTGTCAGTCAAATCAGGCACTCACAATGACAAAGTTGTATACTGCACTGACTAGAAATGAGCTTTGAGTAAGACTTGATATGTTGTATAGGAATCTGTCTAGACCAGTTTACGATGATGGATTACTTATTGCTTGCCCTGAATAAGAATATGAAAAATACTTTTTCAGTAAATATTTTGAACATGTATAGATTATGCACTTTTTAAAATCTTTATATATTGTCTTGTGGTTTGTGAAAGTATGGCAACATGTCTGATAGTGGCTGATAGTGGCTGATTTTGAATACAGTCATTACATTGACCATTAGGTTCTGGATGTGTGGACGATGTAGCACTAGTGAAGTGTTTGCACTTTGCAACATTCCATGAGTAGTGTACAGTACATCTCTTGTTCAAAATGGACATGTGTGGCAGTTTGACAAAGTGTATATTTTTAACAGACATTCATCTTTAGTCCCAGAGAGTAATGCTATCTTCTGTTTTCCTCTGTACTGGTACAATAGCCTATATTTGTTGAAACAAATAGCCTATATTTGTTGAAACAAATGGTTGTGTCTATTTGAACCCCCTTAGTTTTCACATCTTGTAATTGCATTTATTATTTGATGGAAATATACCACCAGTGAATCCTGTTACATTTTCGGAACCTATAGAGAATACAGTTGGACATTACGTATAGCAACAATATGGTGATAATTTACTGTGTAATAATCCTGATTATGTTTATGTACAAAATTAAATTACCCTTGTAATTGTATGTTGTTGTTTTTTTCATTTTGACATGAAAACACAATAGTATTACAACATAGAATAACCAATTATAATTATGGGGTTAGGGTTGGTAATCACATATACCTGTCTATTACCACACTACCAATTTTTCGTTTTTCGATTGTGCTGTACAGTGGTTCTCAACCGTTTTTCCAGTGGACCCATATTTTGTTTGGCCACTATAATTGTGACCGAAATTATTAGTTTGGTCAGCATGAAAAGGCAATTTTTGTAATATGTTAGCTGTTTTTTGTGTTCTCATATTTGATTAATTTATCTTTTTCTTAATTAATAAACAAATTATGTATTTTTTTCCTTGTCTGTGTGATGATGCTTATGGACATACAAAATGTTTTTCTTGAACTGAAATTGTTTTGGTGACCAAACAAAAATCTTTGATGACCCACTTTTGGGTCCAAGCGCAGTGTTTGAGAATCACTGCTGTATACAAAATTTGACCATATGGCTTTTTTTTAACACATCAGACAAGTTACAGTAGAATTAGATTTGTGTAAAGTGTAGAGTATATCATTGCATACAAGATCTGAGAAAAAAAAAAATATATATATATATATTTTGTTACTATTGTTCATATTGTTCTGCTGTATTTATTTATTTTTTTATTTATTTTTATTTCTTGAAGTATGAACTCTATCTCTTGTTAAAAGCTCTGTAGCACTTACTTCTGATAAACCCTATGTGAGTGCTGGTTAGTTGTAGTGTCTTGTCTTCAGTCCAGTGCCCTACATGTAGTGTCCCGTAGAGCCCTTGTGCCCTTGACCTGGAGTGTACTACTGAAGCCCTTAGAGACACACAGAGCAGTGGTAGTGATAGTATTCTGTAACACTGTCTGACACTGCCCCCACTGGACCCATGTGGAGGGGTCAATGGTCAGGGAAAGGCCTCAGAGAAAAGAGAAAAAGCAATTGACTTAACTGTGATTTTCTAGTGCAAAGGCAATGGATACAGAAGTCTATGTTTCTGAGTTGAACAATATGGTTAAATGCTTTCACACCTCTTTTGGTTGGTTTGGGATACAAGGTTCTATATACTGGATGTGAAAATATATGGTAACACTGAAACAGTTCCTGTAGATTACAGACATAAATTTAATGAAAAAATGTATTGTAAGTTTTCTGTCATTTCATGTTTCATATGGAAGTTAAGCATTTTGTGGGTAAAAATGACCAAAATGACTTTTCCAGGAAAAAGTTCTCAATGATGGATAGAGCCAGGTTTAAAATCATTGGTTTATCTTATAGACATATTAGATGCAATGAACAGAGGAGTTTTTTTTTGTCTTTAAGTTATATTACTAAACAATATGTAATACATCACATTTTACTCAAAAAATCCATCTAGTAATTTGATATCAACAAATCCTTCTATAAAAAGTGCAACACTAGAGATTTTAGTTGAGATCTTTGGGTCTTTGAGTGTGAGGAAAAAAAAAACATTTTGAGAAAATGGAGGTATAATATATAATATAGAAAAATCTGCAATTTTTTTTAATGGTTATTGCTCTATTTTGGAATTTTCCGTTTAGTTTAGATAAGCCAACTTGCTGATAATGTTGCTTTAAGCTATATCTACAGATTTGTTTATACAGTAGAGTGCCACCAAAGGATAGCAAGTCAATAAAATTGTCTTATAGCTATTGACACACTTAAAAAAAAAAGAAAGTGGGGTTTGGTCCCTTGCTCATAACAAATAATTTCTTGACTATTTTACGGACGGACCAATCATGCGCGGAGTGTTTTTTTTATTGGCTTATACAATCTTTGCTAACTTCCTTGTTAACAACTGTGTGGCCATGTCATGTCTAGTGTTTTTGATATGTTTGCTATACATAGATCAACCCGTGAAATTGAAAGCATTGAACAAAAAAAACAGACCAACAGACATCTTTGTATAGAATAGGAAATGAGTTAGTCCATGACCAGGTTATATTGATGTATCATGGTCATTTCACAGTGTAGTTTTACCCATACTCAAGTTATATTTTTCATAGTTTTTTTTTTTCTTACCATATTTAGAAATACAAATAATTCTGATGAGGTCACTCCAATGACCAAAGTTGGCTTAAGTAAAAGCGGGACGCACTCATAACGGTCACAAGGACAGACACACGACTGGAGCCTGCAGCTATTGTAGAGGGAACGCACTCTCCTTGTGCATCGGGGCAATGTATTTTTATTATGAGTTATAAAATTAAGTAGACCTTGAGTTTACATTCATGAAAAATAAAGGTAAGTTGTGAAGGATAAACTAATACAATCAGTTATCTTGTGGTGTTTGCTTCTGTGTATGTTAAATTAGCATGACTGTTTGAGCTTAAAGTTATTTTGATACATAACTCAGATTTGAGACTTACAGTGAGATGGCAGTCATACCACACCTATCTCCTCTCACGTCTCTCATAATGACATGACAGTGCACTGGTGGGAATGGAACTGCCAACCTTGGAATTATAGGATGTCCACTTTACCACGCCACTCTTGCCCCCTTACATGTTTATACATTCAGGCAAGGTGGGCAAAGTGTATTGCCCAATGGCACAATGCCAGGATGAACTGTTTGAACAGTTGGTTTCTCATTTATCATGGTGATAGAGCAGAGTTTTTTTTTAGTGGAGGCCAAATTGTAAAGTGGTGAATGCAAATATACTTTCTTGCTATTACATCAAAATGAGCAAATCACAATGGCTGTAATTTTCTGGGCAATATAATATACACAAAACAAATATTATGTAAACGATTTATCTACAAAATTCAGTTTATATGTATTATTTATTATATTTAAATTCTTTCATGTGTTTCTCTACAAAGTGGTGACATTCTGTGGGAAGTGCGATACGGTACTGAGGGGCCATCAACAATGCATTATACAATCCTGCAAGGTGCCACAAATAGCCCCCGGACCATACTTTGGACAACTTTGTAATGCTGTAGATGGTGGACTCTTCTGAAAGTCCTCATCCATGCTGGTTGGAGCTTTAATAGTACCACCAACCAACCATAGACTGGTCCAATATATTTTTAGTCTTTTCTAGTGACTGTATCTGCTCTCATTAGTGCCGTTGACCATGTGCCCGGAGGTTGTGTGAGATTGATGAAGCGTGAACACATTGAACACCCCGGGAGACCGCTGCCCCTGGAACGGTGACCAGTAGACCCCGCTCAAACACTGGATAGATGGTGTATCTGTGACAGTGACCTGTTTTCACCAGTGCCATATGTGTTGGTGTCCTCCCTGGGGAGAACCTACCCAGTGATGTATGGCACCATTGTGTAATCACAGGTTTTGCTTGTAGCCCACTGTTAACACTGAGAAGATAATTAAAAGTATGGTTGGGGCCTGTGAAGAAAAAAAAACATCCATAAAATGTTTTTCAGAACTGACAAAACCATTATAACTGAAACTTTCTGGCAATTATAAACTGAAACTGGATTGTGTTTAGGCCCAGATGAATCATTTCATTGTTCATTTAGTTCTGGTTTGTTCTTATGGAAGTTGGTTTAGTTCTTTTTGTTGTTTAATGTTGGTTTTGACATAAATTCATTAACAGATATAATTTACTATTCTGGTTGAGCCTTGATTAATCCTGGTTTATTCCTAATTTTCACCAGCTATAGATTTGATTACTGTAGACCCAGTTATTACTTTGTATAAACATGTTTTAGTCCTTGTTTATTCATGATTAATTGTAAGTTTAAATATGTTTCACTGTAGTTCTAGTTTAGTCTTGGTTGAGACCTTGTTTAGACCTGGTTTATTCCTAGTTTTTGGAATCATTTTGTCTTCTTATTATATAATGATTGTTATATTTCATTTAGTAAGACAATAGTATTAGGATACTGTATGTTTCTACCTTGACATGTTTCGACTACACTACAGTCTTCCTCAGAAGCGTCACATGACCGCTGTTTCGTGCCTTGATCAGCTGCTCTTTCCAGGCGTGGCCAGCCTGACAGACCCTACAGGTCTGGGTCTTTGGGACAACTCAAAGATCATCCGAACAGAAACAGACAAATACAAACGGTGGATAAAAGAGGCGATTGAAATACATAAACGGGGACCTGACACCATGAATCGAGACTATGGAGCGTTTATGTTATCACACACCTGGGACGTTCTCCTTCAGAGACCAGTGCACAGCGGGGGGCGTGGCCAGTCTGACAGACCTGTAGGGTCCGTAAGGTTGGCCTCGCCCTGGAAAGAGCAGCTGATAAATGCACATAACAGCGGTCATGTGACGCTTCTGAGTGAGACTGTAAAAATCTAATCGAGATTTGAAGTTTTGAGAATCGGCTTAATCTGTTAAGGTCATTGAATCGTGAGACAGTGCATTCATTTATGCTCTGCTTTTCACTGTAATTTTTGTAACAATGCCAGTGTTCAAATTAATAATAAAATATAGTATTAAGTATTATGATGAACCCTGAAATTGTAGTTATAAAGATTTTCTGAAGACATCAGTTGTTGACAAAAAATACAAAGTCAGCTACAACCATGATAAAATGGAAATCGTAATCGTAATAAAATCATTATTTATTTTTTTACCATTTCGCCCTCCCCTAGTTTGGCGATAAAAAATAAATAAATATTGCATGGAGGTAGAAATTAGAACATTTCTGTATTATACTGTTAAGGAACCATTATTAAAGGCTCTTTTATTGTGAAAGGGTGTGTTATTTGTCTTGACTTGTTGTCGTGACTTTGAAGCTGCCTCTGACTGGATCAGGTCAGATCTAATCGAGGTCTGGATGATGGACTTTGTTTGGGTCAGCATCCTGCACAGATCTGTATCTATCAAAACTAATGATCTTTACTCTGGGAGCCACGCTGTCCACACATTTAATCCACCATTACAGAGGCAAAAACATATATATGTGTGTATGATGCTGCAATAGAAGATGGGATTAGCATTTGAGTGGTTAGCCTAAGATTATTTTTAATATTCTCAACCAGATTATGGATTTATTTGGTCGGCAAATGAAAAGAAATCTGTATTGTTTTAGGATAAATGCTTGCGTCACTCTCTGCAGCAGAAGGCCAGAATGCAGAGAGAATCAAATATTACATTATCATGTTGGCATTAACCTCAATTTAGTCTCTACATGAAATACATAAAGCTTCTACATCTCTTTTGTTAAAAGGCTGAGCACATGGGATTTTGATTTGATGAACGTGTACAGTGCAATAGTTAAAAGTTATTATTGTTGATTGAATTGCATGTAACCAAACATATGTTAGCCCAAAGCTTCGCATCTCATAGAGTAAAGTCGATAAAGTTCATTTTTGGATTGATTCACCACTTAAATCACCACTAAAGCTAAAGACCCTGTTTGTATTTGTATTGTATTGCATTGGCAAACAATTGTGGTCGTAAATTAAGAATAAAAAAAATAATAAAAAAACATAATTTCTCCATTGAAAATACATTATAGCCCGTTTCATTTCCATGTACACTTTAATTTTATTTATTTTTTTTACAATATTTACAAATAGAAACAAGGTCTATTCTATCTAATCAATAAAGCTTAACTGCATTTTAAAATGTTTTGCCATGCTTCAAGAAGCTAGCTTTTCTCACACAGCAGAAGCAAACCCTTGAGTGGTGGAACACACAAAACAACCATTCCTATTTATTTCATGAGCTTTGAAATTGCCCGGGAGCTTTTTGGACAGTGGGGCGCCTTGATGTTGGCTGCTCTTGCCCGTCTGCGGACAGATGTTGCGGTGAGATTATGGCTCTCGAGGTCCAGGGAGGAAGCCAAAGATCAGCCATGCTGGTTATATTTCCATCCTCCCACACCACATGGTCTGTATCTGCCTGGGTTTGGTGCACTCCGATGGGGATAGGGTGGGCGTATCCAGATGCCGTGGCCCAAGGCTCCACTGTTTGCTCTGATGGGGGGAAATGGATTGGACAATTGTGCGGCCCGCAGGTTTCGTGGTGTGTCCAGGAGAGTGCTTGGCCAGATTAGGAGCTATTTATTTATTTATTTTTTATTTTTCAATTTCACATAGCACTTTCTTTCAAGACACTTCTAGCGGTGGTAAAATAACTCCTTCGCTTAGGCAGACTGACAGGGATGTGGCAACTATACAACTCCTAAAACGGCCCTATTTAGTCAACTCAACTTTTCTGAGCTTTCTTTTTCATTTGTCCTCATTAAAAATATTTACGTAATCTTGCATGCTGAGGCACTGACTTTCTTAGGAGCTGAAAACACTTTTTTGCTTTGTCAGTAGAACTTTGGGACACAGGGTTATCCAGATGCTCCAGGAGGGAGAGAAATGGACTGTGGGTTTCATGGTGGTGTCGAGATTGTGTTGCAGCCCACGGTTTCTTTTCTTATATTTGTTTAGACATGTTTTCACAGTTGGATATGCACTGTTTTTTCTGCTGCAATTCTCAAAAATCATACAATATTTATAAATGATTAGTAACATTATAGAAGTGTAAACGTAGGTTACATATGATTTACTAATGGCTTTTGCTGCTTCTTTTTTCATAATTTACAACTGAGTCCAATAGTCATTCACTCACAAGTCAGTGGTGGTATTATATTATATTTCATACACTCATGGACACTCACAGATTTGCATTGAGCCATAAAACTCTTATGTCTCCTTGAGACTCCACATTATGGAGTACACTTGTCAGTTGTGTACCAGAATTAAAATGTGATTTCTCTGCATTTGCTTACACTTGAATATAAAACATCACTCGAGTGTTTCCCTGCAGACTGCTGGGTCAATGGGTCTTCTGACTTTATATTCCGTCATCTTCCATTGTTTCGTCTTTCTCTGCTAATTTATGCCCGGTCAGGAATGCTTGTGGGTAATCCTGCTCCAACTGCATCTATTGTGGTGCACCTCTGTAGCCTCATCCCATTCTCATCAATCAGGCATTTTGTTTTATCTCGGCGCCACCTGTCTGTAATCTTCATGTCTTATTCCCGCTGCAGACTGCACACAAACTCCTCAAGCAGATAGAAACTCACAGCTAAGAGGCTTATGTGGAGATGGCTTTATAGGAGAGAGTGAAATGCAAGTGAATAGTCTTTGCAAAGGAATATAGTTGAAGAACACTTGGATGTGCAAGGCTCCTTAATAATTATGAGTATTTCTCAATGAATATCACGTCAGGACAGTGATCACCTACATAGAGAGCAGTGGTATTTGTTCTCTAAAGACTAAAAATATTAGCATTTCCAAGTACAATTTTTTGGAAGTATATTGTAACTAAAATGTAACTAAGTTTGACAAAACCAGGTCCAGACCAAAACTTGACCTGGATTTCTTTAGGATTGAACCAGGACTTGAACAGATCTGAACCAAAATCAAGATTGGACTTAACCTTGCTATTTGTAGTTTTACAAACTCACGGACATCTATCTTGTACTGCTCTCACTGATCTGTTCGACTCATCACTGGTTGTGCAAGCCAAACATGTGACAACAAGAAACGTATTAACAACATGGGGACATTGAAAAACATAATGTATGCTGCTATATGTATATATATATATATATATATTTTTTTTTTTTTGTTATTTTTTTAATTTAAGAATTTCTTCGATGTGCCAGGTGTGGAGTGTTAATAGTCAGTGGTGCATTGTGAAAGAGAATGAGACCAATTACGCCTCTAAGAATTTTTCTTCTACAGTCCCCTATGAACCAGGTCTACATGAATATTATATGACAATGTAATCTGAGGGTTAACTTATAGTGTTATATTTTATCAGAATGTAATATGTTCCTATGGGAGTGAGAAGGACATTAGAATAAGTCATGTAGAACGCTGACCTCAGCCTCTGCTGCATGTATCAGAGCAGAGCTAAACCCCGTAGGAGCACATTATAATATGATCATATAAGGCCCGTCATACATGAATATGAGACCTGCTCTTATGAAGATGAAACATACAGCTCTCGAACATGATGTATGCAAGACTAATTTAATTGACAGCACACATTGACTGATGAGGAGAGATTCACTGGGCATGAAGGGAAAGGATAGGTACAAAGTATTTTCCTCTCATTATTGCAACTAGAACGTGGCTAAAGTGGTTGGCATGTTGATTATTTTATTTTATGTATAAATTATAGCGTTAGCCACCAAACACAGCAAAGCATGAATTAACAAGCTGACTTTGGCAACAAATAAGCTACATGCAGGTAATGTCAAAGCCTGGTTGGAAAACATTAGTGGTGATGGTTTGTCATTTTATTTGGTCCAGTGGCCATATTTGTAAGTACTTGTATAATAAAAACTACAATTGTAACATAAAATACAAACACTCTATTTAGTTTAGCTCAAAAGACTAAAACTCTGAATATTAATCTTGATTTGGGCCATGTTGACCAGTTTAGATGTATTTTCTCACTAGGCCTAGATTATTTGACAAGTTTCATCATAATTATATCGCCGAAACAACGATGTTATGGAATCACGTCGGTGTCCATCCGCGTCCACGTCCGCAGATCCTAGCTGTGAACGCGATAACTCAAAAAGGATTTGCCGGATCAGTTTCAACATTTACACACAGGTGCATACCATAAAGACGCCAAACTGTATCAATTTGGGTACTTCTTCGATGAATATTAATTAAGTAATTAATTAATAACGGGCCAAAACTATGAACGCAATAACTCAAAAAGTCTTTGCTGGATCTTTTTCAACTGTTGCACACAGGTACATATCA
>JAVQKC010113745.1:0-45140 GCA_036025475.1 Philypnodon macrostomus
CCCCCCCCCCCCCCCCCTTTAGGCTTTTTACAGTTCCTTCAGTATTATTACCAGAGCGGCTGCTTATACAGGCTCCGAGCTTTGGGAGAGAGAAATCAGCTGGACCTCACAGTGGGTACGTTGTTTATCTATTTTTGGTTGAACTCTTGAGCCATCTGCAACACCATGTGAGGAAATATAGGCTAAAGGGCGGCATCAGAGACAGTTGTTAACATTACGTGTAATGTAACTTGAGTCAGGCCTAGATTTATCTTTAACCATCTCAAAGGCCAGATTGTTTTGAGAGATAAGTGGATAAGAACAGAAGTGTGGGGTCATGTTGTCCCAAGGTCACTGTCCCTTTTCTGTGCAGAGGGATTTCAGTCCTGGATGTGGAGAGGCCTTACCTTTCTTTTACCATTCCTCTTTTTTGGACATGTGAGTTCACTTCAAGTCTTATTTCTTCCCAAGCCCAAAAAAAGTGATGTATATGTCTACCAACAAAATTGTGAACGCAGCATTTATTTGGCACAGTAATGTATATCAAAGCTTTAATGTGCCTGTGCGGGCAGTGTACTGTGACATTATGAAAGATAATGCCTTCTCATTTCTACAGGTTTGGCAGCTCTACAACTCAATGACCTTGTTTCGCTTGGCACAACATGCGGACTGTAAGGAGTGGCAGGTAAAGACCTACATGTTAAAAGAAAAATAATTAATTTAATAATTTCTATTTCGAAAGTTCACGTAAATTATGAAATGTTAAATATGAATGAATATTGGTCTTTTTTCAGGTCTTTATGCTGGCATTGACATTTCTAGTCTTGTTCTTGGGAAATTTTCTCACCACACTGAAGGTTGTCCGCCAAAAAATCCAGAAATCACCTGAAACGATTACAAAAAATGACTAAGAATGAACTCTTGAATGCGCCTCAATCTCCTCAAAAGGCCAGTAACTTTGACGCAACAACGCACAATGGCTTGAAAGTCTGTCAGCAGTGTGATTTGGGCCAAGAGAAGACAAACTGAAACCACTGTCTCAGGCGTCGATGATAGCAACAGCATCCCGCCAAAGTGATTGTCCAACAGCTTTGCTTTCTAATGACTATTAGCTGCTCCTATGTCAATCACAAAAGCAAATGGTGTCCAGCTGAACATTACTTCATCTTGTACATAAAGAGGGTTAGAATATGTGTTACTTGGGAGTTTGGGTCAGTGCATTAATATATCTGGGAGCTTTTCCCCAACTAATATGCAACTAAATGAGGACAAGTAGTGTCAGACAGAAAATCAATTGCCTTTGACGACCCATGTCTGTCATGTACATGGCTTCAAACTTCTGTGAAGTGGTTAAACTCAAGCTTGAACAATGTCAGACATGTTCTGCCTGGCACTTTCTGAGGAGTGACTTGGATACATAGTTCTTCTCTTTATTTAATTGCTTTTTTCTGCTAAACAGTATTTTGTTTTTTGTTCTTGTTTGTACTTGACAGTTTGAGTATATTATTATTTTGACATAAATTAAAAAGGACAATTAGATGCATTTTTACCATATTGCAGCAAAGAGAAAATAAGTTCTAATGGCTCTAAGCTGCAGCTCTCTCCAAATGCTGAAACACATTGCCAACAAGGTACAAACGAAACTGTCAATACAAATCCTCACCATTTCAATATACACTGTTGTTTAAAGGGCCTGTTTGAAACTTGAATCCATGCACTATTTAGATTCTTTTTTTTTTCACTTACATTTCATACAAACCTCTTAAGTGAGATGTAGAATGCTGCTGTTAGAGATGGTACTGTTAAGTATAGAAATAATTTGCTGGATTAGTACTCCACCAAAGCAAAAAACATACATGCTATTTTCTGCCATGCATATAGACCCCATTTGATATAAGGGAACGTTGAAGCATGTTGAGTTACAGAGAACATATTAATACTGTGAACAGTGAGGACACACGTAATGAGATGTAGCCTAAGGTCAATGCCGTGCGCAGTGCTCAAAAGTAACAGTTTGTGTGCATTGATGTAAATTAAATATTAAACATTTCATTTTAGTTATTTCTATACTGCCTGTTTTTTGTCAGCTACATTCTGTGGCTACATATTGTGTCGTCTTACTTTTAGCACCAGACGTTTTCTTTTTTAACACTAGTGGGCGCTATTGGAAAACAAGAGAACTGACTTGTTGATGCTCCTTCAACTCCAGTAGGCATTCAGTTTACATATTATACAGTATATATATTGAACCAGAGGTGGGTGGAGTGGCCAATAATACTCAATAATAATAGATAATAATAATAAAAATAATAATAATAATAATAATAATAAAAACTCTTACTCAAGTAAGAGTACTGTTACTTAGAAATCAAATTAAAAAGTACTCATTCACATAATTACTCAAACAAGACTAGAAAAGTACTGTTTGAACCTAATTTCAGATTATTTCTTTAATCTTGTTAAAAATAGTGCATTGATTTAGATAGTTTCAAAAGATAAACTAAAAAAGTAAAGAAGGCAGAAAGAACATTTTTTACAATGTTCTTATATAACACAAAGGTTGGTAAAAGTAATCTTACTCTTTCTAGGTTTCCCAAATATTACTCAAGTAGAGTACTTTACTGCAAAATATTACTACTCAAATAAAAGTCAAGTGTTGTGCAGTAAAGCTACTCTGAGAAGTATAATTTATTCAAAAAGTTACTCAAGTAAATGTAACTGAGTACTACCCACCTCTGCATTGAACTAAATGTTCTATTCTTGTAATATTGTCCCACAACAGGGAATCATTAACAATAGTTTTATACTCGTAAAGTAGATTTTTAAACAATAAAAAAAAAATCCTATACAAAAAGATAATTTATTTTTTATGAACAAATAATACTACATTGCTTCCCAAAACTGAAAAAGTCTGTCTCTTGCTAAATTGTCTTATATAGAGAACAGACAAATGATGAGGTGATCAGATACTGTGTGCCACTGTTTCACCTCCAAAAGAAAGTCGTCTGGGGCTTCACAAAATAATGCATTTCCTTTTCTTTTTGTATTTCTTTTGTTTTCTTCTATGCACCAACACCTTCTTAGTGGCTTCTTTGAAAATGTCCTCCACATTCTCTTGATATTTAGCTGAACACTCAAGGTATAGTTCAGCTTTCATTTCCTGCATTGTCTCTTCAGCCTAAAAACACAACAAAGACATCACATTAGGAGACAATTGCCAAACCTCATTTTTTAGCCGTTATTTAACACGGATGAATGACTAAAACAGTACATTTTCACATGCAGGTGAATATTTGTGCACATTTCTTACTTGTGTGTAAGAGATGGGGGCCAGGTTCAAGGCCCTGAGCTTTCTTGTACACTCCTTATCCTTTCTGAGGTCAGTTTTGCAGCCAATGAGGATGACGGGGATATCACGACAAAAGTGCTTTACTTCTGGATGCCACTGTTTAGAGAAAATAGGTATTCAGTTTAACATTGACTTATCCTGACAGCTTGTTTTGAATGGGTCCAGTATGCAAGTTTGAGGTCAATGTTCACAGTGGAGAGTTAATCATTGGAATATAGCCAACATCAGCAAACCAACCTCCACTAATCATTTACAGAGAATTAGAAAAGCCAACCTGAAAGTCAAGTTAGACCGTACAACTCTTTATGTAGTGCATTTGTTAATGTGTGGTATACCTTTATTATGACATTCTCAAAGCTGGTGGGGTTTGTCACGTCAAAGCAAACTAAAACCACATCAGCTTCTTGATATGAAAGTGGTCGTAGCCTATCATAGTCATCCTGTCCTATAGAAGAAATACATAATACATAAATTTAAAAAGAATAATCCTATATACTAATTATTTACTGTAACCCTAAACCAATATAATGGGTTACTAAGTGAGGCTGTAGGAGTGAAAACCACATCCTGTCATCAGCTTCCTTTTGCACCCATCGAAGTTACTCGGATACAGTTTTGCGCAAGATCTGTCTATCGAGTACAACAGGGCTTTCCTCTGGAAATAGACAGCAAATACTATTGACGATAAAGTAATAGTAGTGATCTTACTGAGGCTTGTTATAAAATATGAAAAAAAAAACATTTGGGTCAGTATATATTAAGTTATCCATATTTTGATAACACAGCTTGTCAGAGCAATAAAACATGGTATTTACTGGAATAAATCTAATGTAGGGTGAGAAACTAAATGGGAATCAAGATAAGCCTTACCAGCTGTGTCATACAGGTTAAGTTTGATCTCCTTTCCTCCCAGTGTCACAGTTGTGATGTATTTTTCAAAGACAGATGGAGCATATGTCTGTAATAAGATTTTGATCAATACATGTATCACAAAAATATTAGTACAAACATATTGCTTCTCTTACCTCCGGAAAGTCACCTTTGGCATAAACCATCAGCAGAGAGGTTTTTCCACAGCCTCCATCTCCCACTATCACAATTTTAAGTTCGTCTCCAGTTTTTGTTTTACCATTTTGAGTCATTTTTACATTTCCAGATGGTCACAACAGTCAGGAATGGGCTGAATTCACTCTCCCCGGAATTAAGTTAAATACATGACAAAGACTAGTATATTTGTAAAGCCTTAGCTGATATACAGGCAGTGTCAAAAGAGAGGAACAGACAAGCCTCATGTTTTAGCAGGTATCTGAGTCTGCTTACCACTTCCTGTTCCTGTCAGATTGGAAATGTGTTGAGAATGACCCCCTACACATTTCCACTGTCCTATGAGCATCTAGCTTCACTGAAAGCATCTCTATATTGCAAAGTTGTGGAGTTGCTCTTACTTCCTCATACAAGCCAGTTATGGGTGGGTACCAAATGTATTCAGTTCCTTCAATGATTGTGAATGCACCATCATTGTTTTTCAAATAAGTCAGTATGACAAGTGAATTATGAAACTGCACAGTACACAGGCACGCCCAATACAAACAGTCCATAGAGGTCATTTACTGATAATGTTCAAATAATTTTACACGCGATTTGACACAAGATTTCGATTTCATATGTGCAGAGATTGTTTGTCTAGCAACACATAATGGTGTAGCTATACTGTATAATACTGTGCAAATGTTGTAAGCTTTTAGGTTTAAGAAAATGCTATTCAATTTGTTGCTATCGTCAGCTTACAAAATACATTCACCCTAAATCCACTTTTGAACAGGTAAGTAATTCCAGCATTTAATCAGCGGTTGTAGGCTACTCACATCCTTTTGCCTCTTCATGCTTATCACACAGACTCAGTGATGTTGGGGTCAGATTTGTGGAGCTAAACCAAGTGATACTAACTAGAAGCCAAGGTTTATGCCAGAATGGTAGGATGCTGTAAAAATCCAACACACACACTAATCTTAATTATTGTGAAAGCATTGCTACTTTGTATGTTTTATTATTGTCTTTAGTTTTGTGTTTAGCTCAGTTATTAATAAGACTGTTGTGATGCTACTGTAAGGTCCTGACCTTCTAAATGCACATTCGATTACGGCCTTTGACAAAATACAATTCAATATATTAAAAAAATCAACTGTTTGCTGCAGGAAATCTTGTTTTACGCCTGATTGTGGAGAATCCTCAATGGGTCGTGGCAGGATATTATCCACGGGTTTCTTACTCCTTTTCACTCTTACCACAGCAATGACATCATCACAGTGGGCTGGTCTTCCCCGGAGGCTCAACATGAACAGATATGTCATTCAGGAGCAAAATTAATGAACAGGAGGATTTATATCGAGTCATGGTACGCTTTTTGTATTTTCATTTGATTATGGGTGTTTTTCTTATGTAATGCTATTGTGACAAAAACAAGACATCCTTGGCTGTTGCTTTTTAGTTAGTGGAGAATTATTTCCCATTTTATCAGAGAAATAAATGTGAGGAATATGTGAACAATTATCTTTTCCAAAAAAAACCTGCAGCATAGCTTGGGAAGTGTGTAAGGGAAAGAACATAGAGATAATCACATTATTGTGCCTATAAAAGATGACCTACAGTATATGCAGTAGGACATGCTGTAAAATATGTTTGAAAACAGTTTAAGGACACCTAAAAACATGTGTAGAAAATGAAGCAATAACTAAACTGTTATTTTCCAACTGTATAATGGAGGCTACTGGAATCTTGGTGTCATGTCACGTTCTCACTGTTCATGGAAGGGACATTATGACTGTGAAATGTAGGCTATATACAAGAACAAAATATATACAAGTACAAAAATATGCAAGTACAAAATATATACAAGTACAAAATAACCTCATTCTCTTTCACAAATCATAACCATGTGTCCAGGGAAGACAATTTATTTAAACACAAAAACATAATAATACATAAGACATGCAAACATACTGTATTCATTGGTATATTTCTGCCGCTATTAACTGGTAAAATGTAATTAGAACATACCTACATCTTAGAATCAAGACATACTGATCCGAGCCTAGCTGATACAGGTAAAAGTCCAGCAGCAGGGATGATGTTTCAGACCAGAGCAGAGAAAGTGGGCAATGCAGTTTGACTGGCTGTCCATACTATTACTATTACTGTGTTGTGCCATCTTGTTAGACTAGACAAGGGTCCTTGACACACTTAGAACATAAAATGATAAAATATTATTTTGCCTGTTGAAATACAAAATATCCATGGCTTCTAAATAAATAAATAAAGACAAAGAAAGGACAATAAAGAAGGTCGCTTAAATAATGTTTTCCCCTCTACACAAAGACAGCTGTCCTGTGGTAGGGAGAGGCCAATCCTCTTTGTGGAATATTCCAGTTAGTCCAGTAATGCGCAACCCAGCAGCGGTATCGAGGGGCGTTTTCCCTCTCAACAAAGGCCTATAAATAACCTTTGAGTAAAAGTGAATATAAAACATTTAGCAAAAACATACCGTTTGCTATCAAAATGTAAACATTCAAACTGCAACATTTACGGCTCCCTTCACTCCGTAACAGTGGGGGTTGGGTTTAGTGAGCTGAACTAGAGCTGTCTCAACAACAGCCTCGTGACCTGCACACAAGAGGAATGCGCGCTCGTGGCAGTCGACAGTCAGGAGAAGTGCTAAATAAGAAAAACAGGCCAGGGCAGCTATAGTGGTGTTTTGTGTCCTATGGTTTGAAGCCGCTAACAAAACCTAAAAGAGCGCACCTGGACCCAGGCGAAATGTGACTCCCACTCGTTACACATTTCCACAGCGAGTAAAAAGGCTGAAATAAAGCTTGCTTGCACGAAGCAAATCATCTGTATGCAGCACTTGATATATAGGCTAGTATAACAACAGCGATAAGGCCATCAGTGTGAGGAGAGAAAGAGCAGGCTCCCCTTCGTGTTATTTTCGCTCGATACAGAGGCGCCTCCGTCGCTGTTACCGAGGACTCCTCGTGACCATATATGGCAGCGTGGCTGTCATGGCAACCGGCCAGAGCTCTCGGATTACTGCCGTCGTTGCGAGGGCGAATCCGTCAGCCTAGTAACCACCACATAACGTCCCCATAGACGCTCTTCTTCTTCAACTATTTAGTAAAATATACACACATTGTTCACAAAAATAACCAAATCCATAAGGAGTTAAAAGTCCCCAGTCATGTACACTTCTTACAATCACCGAGAGAGCTTCAAAACGCGGCCATCTCATCGACTAATCGAACCTCACCCAGTTATGGCGCAGCAACATTTTCGCAGCACACTGCTGTCCTTTGTCTGTCAAGTAGCCATTTTGAGATTTGGAACAGCAAGGAAATCAGTGAGCATACTTAGCCGTTACGCCTCAAATGGTCTCTTGGAAAAGAACATCTTTGACATATACAAGAAATCACTTTTTATCATGTCAATTTAATCGTTTAAGAGTCTTTGGGATTCTATTTTAATACTAACTGTAAGTTTACAACATAGCCTACTATTTACATGCTGTAATGAGAAAAATGTGGCATTGATAAAATAATCTATATTAAACATTTTAATCAACCTGACCTGTTTGACACGTAGCCTGACTGAGGAAACAACAAGGAAATCCATTACCTTTTCAATACTTCCATGTTAGTGTAGTGTTGTAAATTGTAAAAGGAAGATGTTACACTTGACTGCAGTCCTGTCTTCAAGAAGATAGTTTGCATACTGCTCAGATGCTTGAAGACTGGCTGGCCGAGGCAGCTTTTGCCACTAATCGAGGTTTTTTCCAAAGATGCCTATCTGTCGTGTTAATGGATTCTTGTTTTTCCAGGCGACGCTATCCCACCCTTTTGTAATGCCTTTAATAGAGGATCCGAAGATGGAGCTGCAAATGTTCCTGACCCTGCTTGTAGGCCTGTCACAGTATTCCTCCAAAAAGCAGAGGTAAATGTATAACCATGAAAGACAACAGTCTAGTGTTAAAGTGGAATTCTTGATTGCTAAACCCCACAAAAATGTGGAACAGCTTATTAAGAACTAATGTCAAATCTACCTTGACTATTTGAATGCTCTTGGTTTGAATAGGCAAATGGTGAGCGGTCAGCCTACACCTGGGCTAGTGGTGTTTTAGGGCTGTCTTCATCCCTGAAGGGCTGCCATCAGGGTCTAAAGCACTGCTGTTGAGAGAACAGTTTAAAACGTTATTTGTCAAAGCAAGTAATGTTATTAATTAACTGTCAAAATGTAGGCTGCACATTGAATTTGTTTTGTAAAAAGCTATAAATTATCCATGATCTTTTTGTGGTAGATAACCTGTGGGCTCTATATTTTACCAGAGAACATAAAAAGTATACAGTTGAAAGACAAAAGTCCAGTACAGAAAGTGTTGCCAATACATTTAATAATAGAAATGCATGCCTTATTGACATTGATCCATATAAATTACTTAAAGTTACAAAGAATGATAAGAGTTTGACTTACTGATAGCAACTCTTTCCTACAAGGCCATAAGTGCAATGCCAGCAATCTGCCATTACACGTTTATACACTGTGTTTTCTGAGAAATAACATTTCCAAAATAAGAAAGTTGTTTATTCACAACATTTGTATACTTTTTACTGAAGAAATAATTGTATATGGGTTTGCCATGACCTAGTTAAGACAAAGATGGATTCCATAAAGAGTAAAAAAGGTTCAAAATGTCCATTACATTAGGCTATCTTCCTTCTTCTCAATCCTTTAAAGGGAGAAATCATAGTTTTATCATAGTCCAGAGAAGGTCAAGTATAAGATCCCTTTTGGAACAAAGGAAACCCATATAGGCCATAAGGAAAATGGCTGCCGAGAGCGGTCTGCCCCCTCTCCTGCTCTCTGTTGAAGGACTCCCGAGTTGTGCCTCTAATAGCAGTCAGCTCCTCTGCTGCTGCCTCCTGATTGGTCCACCGCACCGCCTCTGTTAACCAGCCAATTGCCCGAGCACTGTACACACCAGGCAATGTCAAACAAAACCCAACTTAGATTAAAAAAGACATTTGTTGAAGGAAACACCTGTGACAACACACCGACTATTTTATAACACCTGCTATTGTCATCTTGATTGATTCTCAATTTATCTCTCACTATTGTTTTTATTTTTCTCACTACTTTGCTGGGTTCTTTTAAATACTATTAAGACAAAATAGAGTGCAACAAACCAAAATATTATAGTTAATGGTTGGCTGCACTAACTAAAAAGAATGAAGCAATTGCTGTACAAAACATGTCCGACTCAAACAGTACCTACATATGAAATATAATGCATGCTTGATTGTGAATGGTTGTCTCTGTTGTAATTTCATTTCCGTTTGAACGTGGAATGTAAAGTTTCTACTTAAACCCGAGAAAACATGTATTTATTAGCGCTAAGTGCATTGAAAAATATTACTTCTCTATGTATACGTTCACTAAGCAGATTCTACACGCAAGCATGCTGAGTAATAAAGAAAAAATACCATAAAGCAAGGTCTAACGGCAAAGATAAATAAAAAAATGTTATACTGGGGCCGTTTAACAATATATTTTGCACTGCCTCCGTGGTATTAACAGATGAAACAAGTTTGTAGCGAATGTGCGATCAGCATTTGAGCAGGATAAGCCTAGCGGTGTATTGTGGGAGAGACAGGAGCTACAGACCAGAGGCACACAATTTGTGTTGGCTCTCGCCTAAAAGGAGGCAGTATTCTTCAAGCTAAATCATGTAATGTAAGCGGCGAGAGGAAAGCGATTCCGTCTTTTCATCAGTTACAGAAATATTACTCTATTGGACGAACCATGTCCAAGCCCGGAGAGAGAAACAGACTGAACGAAGATCATGGTAGAAAACAGACTTCAAGTAAGCTTGTGCTTTTGCTCTTTCTCCAGCCCTTCTATTGCCTGTTTTCGTAACTGGAATATTCGCTAGATTCCCTATTTTCTGATTCTTGTGTTAGCCATTGTATTCTAAACCATGCATATGTAACATTTTTTTCTGTTTTGAGTGTTGCTGTTGCTAGCAGGACCGTGTTAAGCGCCGCTGGTTTACGCTGGGTCTCGTCGCTGTGTCGTTTCAGGTTTGGCGAACGGCATGGACAGTCATCCCGGCTCGGCAGAGAAGCGGAGTCACCATTGGAGAAGTTACAAGTTGATAATCGACCCAGCTCTGAAGAAAGGCTCACACAAACTGTATCGCTACGATGGGCAGACTTTCAACATGCCCGTAAGTGGACCACCTTTATCGCTGCTACAATAGTAACAGAGTAGCCGACCTCCATGATGGGTTCAGCGGGGCTGTGAAACAGTGGCCCCGCGGTGTGTCGACCGACTTAATTGCAATTGAGCACGTTGTCCGACCACTGTAAACCTACTTTGCAACAAGTTCGTGGCATGTGGAGTTGTCAGCGGGAAGGATAACAAAAGTGTCACCCTTTCTTTTAACACAGAACCCGGGATTACCTCCAGTGGACACCGTCAGAGACCCGAGGATCGGCCGTCTTTGGACAAAGTACAAGGAGACCGACTTACCGGTGCCCAAATTTAAGGTAAATTCTGCATCCAAGATCGCAAAGTATTTGACAGTCGTTGTTGAAAGGGGGGGCTGTCAAAAGTGTCAGACACACCCCCTCTCTCATCTGAGGGATGGCGAGCCCGAAGTACCACCATCGCCAAAATAAACGCTAATAAGCTATGCTAAAACGCGAGTTTGTAAATCACAATAGTCACCATTGCAGGTGATTGTTGTGCCACTGTCGGGTGAACCACGTGCTCCCACTCCCGTGCAGTTGATTATATCTAAACTTTTTTACCAGATCGATGACTGCTACATTGGGCCCGTACCCCCAAAGGAGGTCACATTCGCCAGGCTGAACGATAACATAAGGGAAGGATTTCTTACCGACATGTGTAAAAAGTTTGGAGAAATCGAGGAGGTTGAGATACTGTACAACCCTAAAAACAAGAAGCACTTGGGAATTGCTAAAGTTGTTTTTGAGACAGTTAAAGCTGCAAAAGTGGCTGTTCAGTCACTTCATAACACCTCTGTGATGGGAACCATTATCCACGTGGAGCTGGACCCTAAAGGTAAACAATGATTCAGTCTTTCTATGAAAGTTTGTAACCTCCTTTCTGCATGGCTACACATGTGCAGCAGCAAACCTTTATTCATGTAGCCTTGTTTGACTTTTACACATCTCTTGGGTGTTAAAATTTACCTACATTGCCTGGGAACAGGATAATTGAATTTCATTCAAACCCAAGCTGCTCCCACAAGCCCAGAGCTGAGGGTGCTGTGTACTCCCACTGTGCCTAATTTCAGACTTGTAAACAAACACAACCAGTCCCTTAGAATATTACTTATGAAAGACAATTGGCGAAATCTCACTTCTGTTTTCTGTTAGATGTTGCACTCTTAATCCTGCTAATTTAGACGTGTTTGTTATTCCTTTCCATTAATGTTGTCTGTTTTGAATATTTGCTGAAAGATATTTATTATTGACTCATTTTGATAATTAACCATATTTAATGTTATCTGATGAATTATTATTAACTACTGTATTAACAATTAACTAAGTAATTATCGGTCACTTTTGTAACATAACATGTAGATTTGATTTGTAATAATGAGTAAATGTGAGTTTTGTTTTCATAATAAACTGAAGTATTTCAGTTGCCATTTCTGAATGAAATATGTCAAGCCAGAATTTCATGCATCATTTGTACATTAGGTGAGAATCGCCTCAGGTACTTCCAGCTTCTGATGAATGGCAGCTACACACCACGGACCCTGCCTGTTGGTGGAGAGGAGGCTAGAGAAGTGTCCCCTCGGACCCTGGCAGAAGCTCTACTGGTAAATGTATTCATACAAGCTTGTAAAAATGTCCACCTGTTTCCAAATCAGACAAGAAATGTATCTGCACTTTCCATAAAGTTTTGGGCTTACATGTGCCTTAAGTTGCTGTAGGTAGGGGCAGAGTTGTGTTGGGGCTAAGTGTACACTTTGAACTGTTGTGTTGTATCCTGACATCCCTTCAGGCAGTGTGCCTAGATACTCTTATCTGTTTATTTGCTTTTAAATGGTTCTGTCCTGTATGAGCTTGGACATGTAACAACCACCATATGTGTCTATTTAACTGTTAACCAGTAGCCGTTGTCAGTTGAAAACAGGGACAGTAGACTGTAATTCTTAACACTGGCAATTTCACTTTTATCCCAATGTTGTTTGTATCTTAAAGGCTTGTGAGCCCATCCGCCGCTTGTCAGAGAGCAGTGCTGCAGGAGGAGCACTGGCACCCAGCAACTCCACTACTCCTTTGTCTCAGGAGACGGGCTACTCCAGCCTTAGGCAGGACACGCCACAGTCCCAAGGAACGCCTCACACCCCACGCCAGACTAATACGCCCTTCTCCCAAGACTCCAATTACTCCTCTAGACAGTCCACACCGGCGTATCAGTCCAGTCGGGCTGAGAACTCTGGAGGCTATAAGTCCCGTAGACATGAGAGTAAGTTTCAGGACGCCTACAATAGACGTCCGGAGCGGCCTCAGTACAGGAGCAACATGTATCGTAGCTCAACGTCAGAACAAACTCCTTTCAAACAGCATCAGGTTACCCCGCCTGAACCGCCACCAACTACACCATCATTCGCTTACACAGCTCCTACCCCGGCCACACCCAACTTCAAGTCTGCGTTCTCTCCCTACCAGACTCCCCTGCCACCTGCGTTTCCCCCCTCGGAGCCTACCTTTCATCACCCCGTACAGAGGGATGCGGAGTATCTGAGACCACCCCAGCCACCCGTAGCGGCTCCCACAGAGTTCATGCCAGTCAAAGATCGGCCCGAAACACCCCCAATCCCTGAGCCTCCACCCGAACCTGTTCACCAACCAACTACCCCACCGCCCCAAACCCCCGAGCACTGCCCCTCTCCCGGCTCCCCCAACATGGACTTAGAGCGCAACAGTCTGGATTCTCGAATTGAGATGCTTCTAAAGGAAAAAAGGACAAAACTGCCTTTTCTAGCCGAGCGGGACTCTGATACGGAGGTGCGAATGGAGGGAAGCCCCATTTCGTCCTCATCATCACAGCTATCCCCAGTACCCCCATACACTGGCAGCTCTCAAGGCGGCCAGCAAAACTCCCGCCCCTGTAGCACTGGCCTGGAAGACATCAGTCCAACTCCGCTGCCTGACTCTGACGATGATGATCCCATTCCTTCAACTGCATCGCTTCTCAAGAGAATCGGCTCACCTATGCGAGACAAGAGGAGCAAAAGTGACCTCAAAGATGGACATTTTGACACGGTAGGAGAGCTGTTTCTGAAGTATTTTACAACATTAAACTAAACTGACCTTTTACAACACAAATTCCCCTATTACTTTTCATTATCTTCACACTTGAAGCTGTTTGACAAAAGAGTAACAGGAAGTGAGATCTCGTTTCAGAGGTAGTAGTAGTAGAAAACATTTCCTTTTTGATGTATTTTTCAGATAAACTACAGTGTTTCACCTCAAGCGCCAACACACTTGAAACATACAACAGACATAGTGAAACAACACTAGAAATATATACTTATATTGTTGCAAAACTTAACACAAACTTAAGTTACACAGTTGACATCAATTAACATAGTAAATTGGCATAATTCTCAGAGTGCACCTCACTGTTACACTCTTATTACTGAATGAAGTTTGTTGCTTTTGGGGGATTGAACATTTGTGTTCCTCTTCTGACAGTCGTGTAGAGAGGAAAAACACAGTTTGTCTGTTGGCCCCACTTCCTGGTCTGTGTGAGCCTGAGCGTCAGGATTGGTCAAAGTGCCTCTTGTCTCACATTTCAAGTTACCACAAAGCAAACAGTGCAAACAGGTCATTTGGTTAACAATGCCACTCCCATGCGTTTACTTTGCATGTTGTACTTTAATTTCTTAGCTGCTGTCAATGATATCAATGTCAATGTATGAAGTATTAACTGAAATATCCCCTATAATATCTGAATACTTAGTTTAAAAGTTTAAAAGCTTCATTGTATCAATGCTTATATATTTATTGGGCTTGATGGTATACTGCTTCCTAACCATTTTGTTTTCATATATTGTGATCAGATAAAACGATGTTCATAAAATTCAATTAAAGTATTTGTATTCATGCTAGTATTAAAGAACCTATTTTAAATTAATATTCTAGATTTACGAACCACATAAATGATCCAGATATCGTTTGTAATTCTGACAGTTTCCCCTCTCTTTACTCAGGGTCATCAGTCGTCAGGAGAAGACATGGAGATCTCTGACGACGAGATGCCGAGTACTCCCATCACCAGTGGAGACTGTGGCAAAGGGATTGTTGTAAACTCTGCAGTGTCACCCATGCAGACCATGGCCTTACATGCTGCCGGCTTCTCTCATCTACACCAAGCCGGCTACCCCCTCTCACACCACCACTTTGGCCCTCACTCTGGGGTCCCGGGACATCCACACCTAGCTGATCCTCATGTTCCCCCTCATCTGCTGGCCCACATGGGCCCTTACCCCCACAGCATGGTGCCTTTGGTGCAAATGGAGCTGATGAACTGTCTGCGCTGGGAGCAGTGGAGTACAGTCCCAATGTCTTTCCAGATGCAGCAGCAGGTACTAAGTCGCATGGCTCAAACCAGGGGGCCCTATTCTTACCCACATTACATGGACAGCACTTTTGGGGGCCCGTACCCACCTATGCAAATGGTTCCTTCTTCCTCAAGTGGGTCAGGCACACATGGGCAACAGTGGCAGCATGCCAGTGTCCCAAAGTTTAACCCTACAGTTCCTCCTCCGGATTTCGACTCTCAAAAAGAGGACCCTCATAAGGCTACTGTGGACGGAGTGCTGCTGGTTATCGTCAAAGAACTAAAGGCCATCATGAAGAGGGACCTCAACCGCAAAATGGTGGAGGTGGTGGCCTTTAGAGCCTTTGACGAATGGTGGGACAAGAAGGAGCGCTCCGCAAAGGTAAGTACTGATTGGTATTTCACACTTCACATTTCACATTCGTTCACACTTTACATTCGTTCACACTTTACATTCGTTCTGAGACTTATTGCCTTAGTTCAGTTAATCTTTGCTGTGGCGTAAAATGGTTTGAGGTGATTGAAATATAACTTTTTCATTTATTTTAGTTTTGATTAAGATCAAGAAATCCTTAAAAAAAAGTGAAAAATATTATTTGCAAGTAAAATGAGACCTGTTGTTTACTCAGGCATCACTGACGCCTGTGAAAGGTGCTGAATGTAAAGAAGAAGAAAAACCCAAACCCAAAGAGACAATGGGTTCGAGTTTGTTGGAAAACTGGAACAAAGGCGAGGGTCTGGGCTACGAGGTAATGGGCCTGGGCATCGGTCTACGAGGAGCCATTCGTCTACCCTCCTTCAAGGTAAGACTCAACAGTGTGGATTCAAAGGTCCTGTACCAGTGATTGAGGTTGATTCTTAATTGTTCCATATTTTCAGGTGAAACGAAAAGGTCCTCCTGAAGCATCTGCAACAAGTGAAAGCAAGCGAGCGCGACCCTCCACTCCGGCTGAGGATGAGCTGGAGGATGAAGGGAAACCAACGGATGAATCCAAAATGGACGGCGACAGCGACAGCACAGCAGCAAAGAGACGGCATTCCCGACCGCTGCAACTGGACAGTGAGGGAGAGGAGGCAGACACATCAGAGAAAGAGGAAGAGTCTCTGTCCGACCGAGAGGAAGAGCCTGACGAGACGGAGCCCCCTGAACAAGCCGCGTCAGACAAAGTAAGACTGGACTAACACGAGTCTCTTGATTCGTGTTGTGTTGTGGTGCTAATGTATACTGTGATTTCCAGGAAAGTGAAGATGAGAGTGAAGAACGGGAGCGGGACTCGTCTTGTGAGAGTGCATCCTCAGATTCGTCAGATGGAGGTAATGCTTTTCTTAATTATTAACATGACAATAAGAAGTGTTGGTGTATTGGATAGTCATAGTCATATTCTGCTATCTTGGGAAAAAATCATCAAAACTTTTGACCGTAAAGTGTTTTCAACGATGAGGTTTAGTAAACGTGTGTTCTTGTACTACCAGTATAAAAGCAGTAGACATCGATTGTTTGTCTAACTTATTATATCATCACTTCTCAAGAGGGGCGTTCAGCATCTAAAGCCAGCTCTGACTCTTCGTCTGAGAGCTCTGACTCCTCTGAATATGAGGTGAGCTCGGAGGAAGAGGAGAGTGAAGAGGAAGAAGACAGAGGCACAGAGGAAGTGGAGGACGGCAGTAAAAAGACCTCATCTTCCTCCTCTTCTTCCTCGTCATCATCTGACGAGAGCGAGACTGAGACTAAAGAGCCAAGTTCTCCAGTGGGACGTCTCCCAGAGGACAGGCAAGACCGAAAGACCAAGGAGGAGCTCAGGGCCAAGTCCAGACACAGACCTCCCAGTCCTGAAGAGCCTGAACTAAAGCCTCTATCACCTAAAGGTGAGGCTTGTATGAACTTCTCTGAGTAGAGTTCTCATTTCAAAAACCTTACAAATCCAGGGTTAATACAAAATATGTAATGTCTGCTTCTTTATCTTTTAGCTAAAGAGCGAGACATTGGTGTGGATGGACACATTCCAGCTGTGAAGTCTGAGCTTGTAGCAAACCTTCGACCTCCCACGCCAACTGGTGTTGTGATGGACAGTGACCAAGAGACAAAAGCCAAAGGTAAAGCTGAACCTGAGGATGCACCCTGCACTGATGCCCGACTAACCTCTGTAGATTCAACCTCTGCTGCCCCCAAACCTTCTGCATCTTTAATGCACCTACCTCTTCCTCCACACCCCTCTCTGGAGGGTCGCTCCCTCCTCCACCCGCCTCCCGCTTCACTGCCGGACCTCCCCCAGCGGCCTCGGCTCCCCACGGACGAGGACATCCCGCGTACACCAGGCAGGGACCTGTTGGAGCGAGCTCGGAGTCTGGGCAAGTCCCAGAGCACCGACACGGTGCCCATCACGCCTGGAGGTGACGCCCCGCTGACCGGCAGCAGCCTGCTGCTTAGCTCCCCTCACATTCCTGGTAGTCCCTTCTCCTACCCCGCTCAGTCCCCCATTCTTAGTGCTGGTGTCCCACGTACACCAGGGAGAGATTTAACCTTCACGCCTGTGTTCCCTGACCCCACAGCACTAAGCCTGAACAGGAAAACATCCTCTACCAGTCTGGACGATGGACCTGTGTTCAAAGAGCCGCCGGTCACTGTCCCGCCGAACCAGAGCTCCTCAGTGTCTGAGGACCTCCCTGCATCACTGTCTCTGGATGTTCCCGTTCCCTCCGACTCTACTCCATCCAAGAAGAAGGCTTCAAGGGTCAAAGCCAAGAAGGTCCCTGCCCTGTCTGAAGCGGATGTGTCTGTGAAGGACTCAGAGTCTACACCTCAGGAGACACTACTGTCCGGTAAGTCGCCTGAACGCACCACTCTGGACTTCAGGGAGGATGAAGTCGAGCCTCGTACCGTCCTACCCGTGGAGGATGGCTTACTGTCATATGATGATGAGGAGGTGGTGATGAAGCCCATTCGAAAAACACGGCGCAGCTGGGGGGAGCTGCTGCTGCGAAGTCTGTCTCCGGTCACCACACCCCCTCGGTCCTACTTCAAACAGAGGTCAGAGTTTGAGGAGATGACCATCCTGTACGACATCTGGAACGAGGGCATCGATGAAGAGGACGTCCGGCTGCTGAAGATTACCTATGACAAGATGCTGCAGCAGGACAACGGCAACGACTGGCTCAACGACACACTGTGGGTCAACCATCCAAATATCCTTTAATGCTCTTCATGGTCCATCTATAATCATAAGATGGCCAAGCATGAAATAATTAACAAGAAATAGTTTATTTATTATATAATTTTATTTGTAAATTCATTTTGTGTGATACTTGGAACAGCATACAAACAGACCAAAATTTATTAAATCCATGCCTGCAAGACCATGAGAGTAGCTGTTATGTCAAATAGTTGCTCCCTCTGGTGGTGAAAGTGTTTACTGCAAGATATCAAGCTGTTTTTCAGATCCCCATTTTTTTGTCCCATCTGTGAGTTATATCCTTGACTTCTCTGCACCTACTAACAACCCTGTAGTAAAGAAAAAGCGAAGAGATGACGGTATGAGGGATCACATGACCGGCTGTGCACGAAGTGAAGGATATTATAAAATTGACAAAAAGGATAAGATTAAATACCTTCAAAGTACTCGGCTGCAGTCGGAAGAGCCTCCAATCGATACGCAGGTGAGATACACATTTTTACTGCAATAGATGCTCTATATTTTCTGTCCTAACACTAACTATATTTTTGTTTTTTGAAGGGGATGAGTATTCCTGCTCAGGTGCATGCCTCTACCAGAGCTGGCTCGGAGCGGCGGTCAGAGCAGAGGCGTTTACTGTCCTCTTTCGCCTGCGACAGTGACCTACTCAAGTTCAACCAGCTTAAGGTGAGTAAAATTCAGATGATGTTTAAGTCTTATCTACTTAAAAAGAACGGATCAAATACTGTTTTTTTGGGTGCGTTTCAGTTCCGTAAGAAAAAGATTCGATTCTGCAAGTCCCACATCCACGACTGGGGTCTGTTTGCTTTGGAGCCTATTGCTGCTGATGAAATGGTTATTGAATATGTCGGGCAAAACATCAGACAGGTGAGAAATGACAGCACGGCTATGTTTGTATGTTTGGTATGTTTGTTTCTATGTTTGTCTAATCTCTACATGTGTCCTGATTAGGTGATTGCTGATATGAGAGAGAAGCGATATGAAGAAGAGGGAATCGGGAGCAGCTACATGTTTCGTGTTGATCATGACACAATTATAGATGCGACCAAGTGCGGAAACTTCGCCCGCTTTATCAACCACAGCTGTAATGTAAGCAGGAGCTGCATGTTTGACCGCTCCCTGACAACACAATTTGAGCCATTTTATTACAGTTGATTGTTTGATCTTTTCTTTCAGCCTAACTGTTATGCGAAGGTTATCACGGTGGAGTCTCAAAAGAAGATTGTGATCTACTCTAGACAGCCTATTAATGTCAATGAAGAGATCACATACGACTATAAGTTCCCGATTGAAGATGAGAAGATCCCTTGTTTGTGTGGAGCAGAAAACTGCCGGGGGACGCTGAACTAAGTCCACCTACCCCTGGGAACCTCTGCGGTAGTTTTTGGGGGAACTGTCTGGGTGTGGTTTGGCTGCCTATGCAGTCTTTGTCACCCATTAAACTCTAGATTGTTTACAATTTATGGTGCTCTTGAAAAGAAAAAAAGCATAGATTATTTTATATTACATTGCCATTGACCCACAATTTAAAAACACTATGTCCTCCTCGTCAGTGTGAGTACATCCAGTATTTCGAGCATGGCTTCTTCTTAATCAGTGGCCCTTTTCACTTTTTTAGTCTCGTAAGCTTTACCAACACCACGTGTGTGAAAAAAACGTAACCTTTAGCTGCTTTATAACAGAGTTGAGACGCACAAATTTGCCAGAAAATTGGCTCTCTGTGTTGGGCACCCGTCAAGATGGCACAGGTTTATGGACAGTGAAACTTTACTGTCAGCTTCAGACTTAAACTCTCTCCTACCTCTTCTTCTAAAAATCAACCTACACAATTGTCCAACCCTGCCACAAAATCTGGAACATTTTGATCATATCTGTGTTCACCAGCTAACAGTGGATCATGCTGCTTCCTATTAGTTTATGCAAAAAAAAAAGACGTGCAACACTTTGTATTACTGCTACTTCAGTGTTTTCTAATCATGCTCCGGTGATTTCTTGCTTGTTTATTCAAAGACACTATGTGGCTTTGTTTGAGTGAAGTGCGTGAATGTGTGTGAGTATTTATGACCTGAATGTGAGTGCACCGCCCCCTCTAGGCCACGGTGCAGAAGGCCAACCAATCATGCAAACGATGAAAAAAAAGATTTAATCACTTTCTGTCAACTTCCAAGTATCTGAAAAAACAGACCTAAAAGAGAATAGCTGTAATTATTGAAGTGCCATATAAATGTAATTGTGGACAGAGCATTACCATGTTCTACCTGCTTTCTCTGAACATGTTTTGTCGTATTTCCCTCACTCCCTCTTCACTCCCTCTTCACTCCCTCTTCACTCCCTCTTCACTTCCTGCTGAGCTGCTCCGCTTAGTTTTCTTTAACATAAAGACTTTGTAAATGCACTTTTTTTGCGCATGCTTTTCGTGCTCTCCATGAACTAACCTTTCTTTAGACCAAGTCAGTCACTGCTCAACATTCATTCACATTGTGTTTCCTATGTTTATATTGTGTATAGTGACCGAAGAGCTAACGTTTTTTATCAACACGGGAGTAAGACTTTTAAAGCTGCATCTTTTTTTTCTTTTTTTTTAAACAAAAGACTGAGTATTTAATCATGTTCAGGGATCTGTGAACGGAATCTTGAGGGTTTCAAAAATCGTTTATTTAAAAAAGATCCACTGTGTACAGGAAGAGCCTCCCTTTGAAAGATTGTTTCTTGTAGAAACGTCTTGATTTTCTGCCCATTTGCTTTGTAATCCGAAATGTGTAAATACTCTAACTGTGAATATGATAAATATAGAAATCTATATATTTTTGTTTCTGGAATCTGCCACAAACAACAGCTCAGATCTTTGTAACATAATGAGGTGCGCAAAGAGCTGGTGGCAGGAGATTCAGCTTGTGTCAAGCTTTGTTTTTTATTTCAGTTGTAAATTCTATGAAAAAGTGTTTGCGGTGTTAAATAAGCAAAAGGTGCAGAATCGGCACGAGAGGAGGAGCCCTGCATCGCCTGGACTCGTCTATTTATTACAACTAATAACAAAATGTATAAAAAAGAAAGAATGGAAATAAAGCAATTTTGAATACATCCATCAACACTGTTTTAATACATTTATTATCAGGAAAAATCATCTTACATCATGTAAATACAATAGATTGTTTCTTATCACAGTAATGAGTCATTCCTGTACAGACCAAGGCATTATTAATACAGATCAGGCCATCAATGATATCAAAAATCACTTTGTAAAGAATATTTTAAATATAGTTATATATGATTACAAAATGTAGTGGTTTTATGTGCTACAAAATTGACCACGATGCTAAACAATGTTTCATCTGTTGTGCCTAGCCTTAATGGTAAATTTGTGACTTAAGTGTAGCCCACCTCATACCCAAAGTGGCTAGGATAGGCACCAGCCCTTCACAGTTGAAACGAGCCTAAACAGTAGATATGGGTTTAGACTTAATGTTTTATAATCATATTTATATTAAAAGCCCTTAGTCAAATCTCATAGTATCAATGTGACAACTCAATGTGAACCAATGACTGTAAAATATTGCTGTGAAAAGTCCTTTTGGCTCCGGTCACTGTTCGTCCGGGCCCTGGCCTCGGTGACGTCAGGCTGTCCACAGTATGTCCAGTGTTTGTGTGAGTTGTGAGTGTGAGGTGGTGACAGGCGGAGGATGGTGTGATCACACTCTGTGCCCATCTGCTGAGGGAGACTAAACATCCCCTACGAGCCACTCTGGATTGGTTAGATATCACCTAGGATCACCTTTAAAGTCTGCCATGATATAATGTTGTTTTCTGGTCAAAAACATGGGGTGTTTAGTACAGCTGCTCAGACAGACTACAAAATGTCCTCAAAGAAAAAAAAATCTACATTGTCTACATTGAAGTCACTTAATTTTGAAGGCAATCGGCTCCCTAGACTTTTTACAGTAAGGTCAACTTTTACATTTTTATAGTGCACTTGGAGCAGTGGCAGATTTAGTGATTTGGGGGCTCAAGGCGAACATGGGCTGGGGGACCTCTTTATGTTAAAAATGTTCTTGATTTGTCGGTCCACAGCAATCCGAATGTTTAACCAGACGGAGAAAGGGGACACTGACGTAATTGTAATTCTATTTTACAAGATTATGTTTAGTAACTACCAAGACATATTTATTTTAGGTTTCATTTATGGGGCCCTTGAAGCTTCGGGCCCTTAGTAGTTGCCCACTTTTGCGCCACCTCTGACCTGGAGTTAAGTAATTCTGTACGCTGACAAGCTTAGTTTGACCTTTCTAAGTAGATATATGAAAAAACTCACACCCTGCAACTGCTTTACATTGAGGCTATAGTGGTGAAGTGGGTGTGGCCAGCAGGGGAAAAGAGGGCCTTGAAGCAACAACGAAAACCGCTGATCTTTGCTGTTGGAGAAGTTTATTGTTACTCTTAGACAGGGGAACGCATAATGGTGTTTTCTGTTTCATGAAGTACAGCAAAAATAACACAGAGATAGGCTTTTGGTTACTATCTCAGAAAATCAATAAGGAACACTACTAGTCATCTGATGTCAATGCATTTAGAAAGTTGGTAGATCAATTATTGGCGCTTTGTTGTGTGTCCGTCCATGATGTTCAGATGCAGAACCTCCCCACTGTCCAGCTACGTCACATTGCTGTTGTAGTATCTTCTTGGTTGAAATGCTAAAGTCTATAAATGATGCTTCCCAGTAAAAAGAGTGGAAATAGCCCTAATGAAGTGATGGGACGTCCCACCGACCCTCTGAGAAGCCGGGCATCCTTTGAGGCCGACACCACACGGCTGAAAGTGGGATGGATGTGTCTGAAGTTGTTTTGAAGAGGTGTGACCTGCTCAGCGTCCTCCTCTGTGGAGAATATCTGGGAGCTAAACTGGGCAAGCTGCAGACGCAATTAAAAACAGTGGTCAGTTAGTTTGCAAATCCTGCTACAATGATTTCCTAAGCTGTTGTGTCAAAAGTCCCAAACATTTGTCAGAAATTCCCCTATTTCACCACCATCATCACTGGGTATGGTATTTCTGGTATGTATGTATGATAGCTCAAATATTGGCAAAAAATCGTCTAAATTAAATTTTGTTTCAGAATTGTAGAATGTCTTGTAGTTGTCACAGTCTTGATCCAGGATTTTAATTGTATCTTACCAATTCTTGAGCTAACTACTGTAGTCAAAACTGTAGTCTGGGGGTTTCCAAAAATAAGAAATTGCTATGGTCAACAGTAGTTGAGTAGCCCTCTTCTGACCACTACAGCAACATCAAATCAACAGTTGCCAGACCACTCAAAAACTCAAGTGCAATTAGTCAAAGCGGTAACCCACAAACTCTGATTTGATGTTGCTTTAGAGGCCAGGGGGAAAGCTAAGGCAACATCAAAATGCAATTAGTCAAAGCGGTAACCCACAAACTCTGATTTGATGTTGCTTTAGAGGCCAGGGGGAAAGCTACAGCAACATCAAACTGCAATTAGTCAAAGCGGTCACCCACAAACTCGGATTTGAAGAAAGATCAAAATTATGTCAGATTACCCACTTTGCATCATAGGGTCACATTTGAACTATATTCCTTATTTTCGAAAAACCTCCTGACAGTCTACATAGCTGCACATATAAAGGTGCGTGTCCTCTTCAGTGTATCACCTGTGTCCATGAGATGTAGATGGGCACCTCAAACACTGTCCAGATGACGGCTTGAGAGCACGGAGGTGTGGTCAGGCTGCCGTGATACCGATAATACTGGCTCAGGTTGTGCTTTGGCAATAGGCTCATCAATGGAAATGGCTTAATTTTAACAGTTTGTCCTTAAAGGCGGAAAAACACACAGAGAGCATCGTCAATCAAAAATAAAGATACTCCATTGAACTAAATGTAAGGAGTTTCTGTGACTTACCTTTGTAGGCGACGGACGACAGCTTTTGTGAAATGTGGCTCAAGTGTATGTTGTCTGCATAAACGACCTACACATTACAGAATGCTCACATTATTTGTTGGAAAAGTAACTGTGGTCGAAAAAAGCCACGCTGAGGGCATAGGTCACATATGTTCAAAATGAAAGGCTACAGTATTTCGACCAAGGTCTGCAGACAACACTCTATGAATGAACAGAAATGATAGAAGCTGTAGATTACATCGGGCCACTTTATTAGGTATGAGATCAACCTAATAAAGTGGCCTTAGAGTGTAGTTTTGAACATAGATTCTCAGCAGTTTACGCTGGGCTAAGTAAATCTATAATACTTTACTATACATTGCACATCAGTGAATCAAAATTAAAATATAATAATACAATATGAAATAACCAGGTAACCATGGTGTTGAGGTTTAATTACTTGACTGTTATAATTACTATATTATTACCAATCTATTACTATTACCATATGATTACTGTGAAGTCAAATGCTACCACTAAATCTTAACTAAATTACAAAACAATAGCTATTACTATGGCCTTTAGGACCCTGTTACAACATGTGTAGTTACTGACATCCATGAAGAACCCCAGGACGGCCAGCCCGGTCGGATCGTCCAGTGCAGCAGACAGATTAGGATGGATGGACCTCATGTTGACGATGTGCATCTGTGAAAGAGCAGTGAGTGAGTGAAACTCTAGTGCACTGTGTGTGTGTGTTTGTTTGGTCTGACTGTCTACTGACCGTACAGTACCTCCATTGGATATCGCCGTGAGTCAAGTGTGTGCTCCGAGCCGTTAGTGGCCGGGCTCCCCCAGTGAAAGTGCAGCTGCAGCGTCTGGTAGAGTCCTGGGAGGCCCCCGCCACTCACCGACATGCCACTGCCCACTGTCAGTATCACTGCAACAGAGGAGCAGCATGTAAAACAAAGATACTGAGAAATAGTGTGAAATCACGTGAATGGCTAAAATCTTAAAAAGAAATCAAACAGTTGGGGCTCATTATATGGAATCAACAAGCTAAAAACTACTGCTACAGCCAATGTAAACAATGGAAGTGAGTGGTGTTTTCACTGATCTACAGGTAAAACAAAGAGTTTTCAGCTCCCGAGAAGGTCAGCGCCTCAGCAGGAGTTTGAACAAGAAAAGCTTGAATGAAACAAAATGCAACAACGTCTCAAACACAAACCACAGTGGGTTTATTATAGAGCCAAACTAATATATATCTGACTTTGAAATCACATTCAATTGGTTAAAAACTGGGCAGTAGTAGTAATTTGTGTTATTATTTCCATGTTATTTAATGATTCAGCTTAGTTCTCCATTGACACATAGGGACCCTCACCAGAGTGTCCATCATTCTCCAGTGTCCAGAGTCCCGCTTGGACCTCCTCAAAGCCCTCGAGATGCAGGGCGCTCAGGGACTGGTTGCGGCTCATGTTTAGGTCCAGATCGATCGGAGAATGGAGCTCCTCAAGTAACGGGTGACATGAGTGGAAAATATCTCCCCAGGCATACGGATCTGAAGTCACATAGTTAACACATAATTCTGTTTCACATCATGTATTGACTGGGACAAGAGTCTATTGTATTTGGTGGGAACTCATCTGCATGCGTTCTCTTTTGTTAGTGAATTTCATTTGCATTGATAACTCTTTAAGATATCTTTAACATCTGAAAAACATTATATTGGATGTCAGATATTTTTGTTATGTGGTTTTGTAGTCAAGTTTTGAAAGAATCATTGAATATCTATTTCAGTGTTTCTCCAACTACACTTTTGAACGCACCAGTTAATCAAGATTTGACTTACCACAGTGTGGCTCATTGTAGCAGTAGTCGTCCAGATCTAAACAAAAACATTACCTTTATTTCTTCATCTAGATCAGTCCATTAGGAAAGAGGAATGCTTCCTTACCTGCATTAACATACGATACAACAGCTATGAAGAGAGCAGAAATCCAAATCATGATCTGCTTAATCTACAGGACCATGCAGGTGCACTGGACGTGAGGTAGACCGGTGGATCGGTGAGACGGGCGAACTCAAATAGAGTCTTAGGTAAAAGCTGGGTTTTATTTTGTCTGGGTCTGATCGGTGAACCTTGTCATTAGCAGTGGTCTTTCTGATCAACAGGCTCATTGATGTAAGGACAGCTACAGTGCCCCTCCTCCGGCTGCAGCATGATGCCCAGTGACTAGTAACAAGACCCATTCATCTGATGTGAGGATGTGGATGTGCGGCCTGAACAAAACTTGAATTGTCAAATAACCAACTGATGAAACATAATTATATAGTTTAGTAATGACTCCAGCATAACCTACAGAAAGACGAAGCGGATCCAACAACTATATCTCTTATAGGCCTAAACACTGGCCAGAAAACAGACACTCTTACAATTATTCACTGAGATCAATTTATAGGCTAAGGTGGCAGCACATAATCTAATTGTCCGCTCCAGTCTAAAACCCAGCTGGAAAATACTATACTGTGATTAACAAAAGCTTGCTTAAAGGTTAAATAGAGAAAATAACTGATTTTTCTACTGAATTTAATGATAAAAACAAAAACTATGGGAAACACTGAGATTGAGTACCTGGAGAGAACCTACAGTAACACAAAGACCCCCATCCTGAACAACTGCTCTCATTCAATATTTCACAATTTACTTATTTGCATGGTACAGCTTTTACCCGATCAGTGCGGTGACTTCCAGGGCGAAATCAGGCCCGTTTTTAAATGCAGTGCTTCAATAAGATGATCCAATATTAATAATGGAGAATCTAAAACACTTTTTGTCTACTCATGTGCAGAATGCTGACTTTTCTTCCTTATTTGTTCAAGTCCTAGCTTTTTGGAGATATATATGGTATAACTGCCATCAACTATATACGTGAACTATTCCGTTCAGTTTTTGTTTCCCCGTCACAAAGAAGGATATATATAGAAGTTTTTGTGACTAGTATATTTACATTACATATATTATTACTAGTATATTTACATTTAGCTCAGCGGTTTTGTGTCTGAAAGGGTTTCTGATTTGGCATCTCTAAACTGCCCCGAGTTGAACAGCTCAGCGTTAAGTGTCACCTCTCCCTCATGCAGAATACATTATAAGATTGTGTCACTAGTCGGTCCGAGCGAACAAAGCCCCTTTTCTCCCGAGTCAGTGAAGCGTCTCTGCCTCTGCTCTGTCCGCGGCCTCGAGTCACTGCACGGTGCACTAGATCTCCTTTCTTTAAATCATTGGAGTCTTTAGGTGGAGCTAGATTTATCCAACAGCCTGCAACCTGCGGGACTTTCCCACTCCCTACTTCAATCCCTCTGACATTTAGTGGCAGGAATTTCCTCCACGAGTCAGAGAGTATCACTAAAAAAAAAAACACACAGGGCTCAACACAAAATGCCCAGTGACGCAGCGGTCGTCCTTCAATGGTGCAATTTATTTGGCATTTGATTAGATTTACATCCACTTTTTTGTTTTTTTTTAGAAACACAAGCCCCCCTCCCTGCAAAATGAAGCTTCTTTTGAATAAACACAATGAATGACAAAATGTAGTTGTATTTTACAACATTAAAAATCGGATAAAGTGGGTCATGGAAACGCACGGGGGAATGGCTGGTTGAGTTATACGCAGAGCTTTGTTGAAGTGCATGAGCGAGCGTTTAGCTAAAATGTTTCTATCAAAAGAAAGCAAATATTAGCATGCCAAAAGATAAAAACATGCACTGCAAAAAAAAAATACAACAAAGCAAAGAAAAATACAACGATCTGAACACACTACATTATGTTTAATAAAACTGGAGAATCCACAAGGGATTGTCAAAGCCAAATGAATTGATCAAAGGGCAAATTATCTTAAAGCATAAACACTTTCATTACATTCAGAAACATAGAGCTTCAGACATTTAGTAAAGGAGGCAGATTAGTAGCAGTTTTTATGCTGGTGGTGATATGGGTCATTTTAGAAAATCTCAAGCGATTGTCAAAACAAAACGTGTTGATCCCACAGAAAAAAAAAAAAAAACACAAAAGAATGCACCGTTCGATACTAAACGAAAAGAGCTACAGTCAGTTTAGTCAAAGCCTTAAAACTGAGATGTACCGACTCACACAAATGCATCAGGGATGAACGGCAGCATTCACATAATGAAGCTCAAAGTTTTCTTAAAATCGGCATCTATGAGCTGATTTAAACCCGTTTATAAATCTAGCTCGTGAGACTCCAGCCTGCTCCGTTTTATCCCTGGTCACTCACTGAGCCACAAAATCAAAAAATATTTGCCAAGATGTGACCTTTTATGGTGGGCCTATATGAACTGGATCAAATTGTCAAGCACTTCATAGAGCCAAGCCTAAGAAAACCTCAACCGTAAGATGATGGTGCAAACATTAAGCATTGAATCACTAAATACGTTTCAATAGCACCCTGCGATCAGCTCATGGTGAAGTGACAACAGGACGACCTGAGTATTTTTAGAAACTCAAAACATGAAGCTTCTATATTTGTTCAATTTAATACTGTCACTCAACGGTTCATGGGGGAGTCCAGACTGGCTTTATCATAACAAAGATTACCATTACTCCTAAATTACCATAAAAAAAAAACTCAAGATCAATAACTGCAGTACCACAATGTTATTCGACACAGTTAAGCGTTATAATAAAACTCTAATCATTGTCAAGACCTAACCTGTCAATTACAAAAGATCTTTCACTGCACTTCTGCTCTTCAAACCTGGAAGACGCATGTGTGTGTTATATGAAAGTGAAGGGAGGTTTCTAATGAGTACTCAAAAAACGGGGCAACAAGCAGAGCTAATGCGACGCTTAATAGACCGATACCAATTCATCCGATTCAAAAGAAAAAGCTGGCTTGTCTGTCTTTGTTTTCCTTGTGCGGAACTAGATCAACACGAGGCGCAGACCTGAGGATATTTACAGCAGAGCATCTGATCACTTAAGGCCAGACCGAGGCGTTTCAAAAGCTTCGCTCAAATGTGGAGTAAAAATGGATCAGTGTTTTCAGTCCTGTGCTACTGTCCCACAGGCTGACTCGGACGCCAGTGTCTTTACAAAAATGTATTCTCCACAAAGACAACATCCTCCAAACTATTTTATATTTCTGTACAAACTTCAATTCAAATCTGACGTTTCAAAAGATGGGGTTCACATGTTGGCTCAGCAGTGAACGCTGTCCTTTTTAGATTTAATGGATCGTGCCCTCCCTGTCGTGACAGTCCTATACTGCGGTGCTGAGGGAGGAGTCCGGGGACATGAGGCCGGGGGCGGGGCCGTCTGTGGGCGTGTCAGGTCCCACCAGGAGAGTACTGCTGTCTATGGAGTCCTCTCTCTCCTGAGGCGGCGGCACTACTGTCCCGGGACCACACGAGTCAGGAATATCAGCCTGGAGTCCACCTCCAAGACCGTTCATCTGACTTGGTACCATAGCAACCCCACTGTGTCCTAAAGAGAAGAGATCAATGTTTAACATTTTATGCATCGGTTTTATCACAACCGACCTAGTTTGAGCTAATCTTATTCTAACGTACTTTCAGGGATGCAGTGTAAAAGTCAACATCAGAGCCACATTATGTCTATATTGGCTTGTTTTTTCTTGACGCAGAATTACTTATCTTTTGAGATCTGTCGATTTTTATTGCATTTTACTGCAAATTAAATGTATAGAAAATGTTTGCAAAATGGCCTATTTTTTAATTAAATTGTGAATACCAGAACCCAGGCCCAGAGCAGGTGAACAGAGCGCTCTTACCAAGGTCCACATAGAGCAGGCTGTCTGGGTTGATGGAGGCCTCATACGGGGGCGGGGGGTCGTCCGGGTGTGGGATGTCTGGGTATTTATAAGCAGCGTACGGCGGGGGCGGCTCCTGGAAGTGAAACGCTCCTCCCTCTCCATCATCAGAGAGGTGTAACGGAGTCAAGCCTGTCCCAAAAGCATCCGGCCCATAGTCAAAACCAGGGACTCGACGTCCAAGGTTAAAGTGGTGCACTGAAAAAACAAATGCAAGCCAATGTCAGATTAAGCTGAATATCATCATCAGTGTGAGAGGATACAAAATAATCATGTTGAGACGTACAGTTTCCTCCGATGAGTGTCTCAATTCGCTCACGTCTCCTCTGTCTCAGTCTGTGCACCATGAAGAGCAGCAGAGACAGAATCAGGAAGGATGAGATGCAGCTGACGATCAATCTCATCCCACTGGCCATCGAGTCAAACAGGCTGTTGCCATCTACGACACACAGAGGATTTTTTTAAATAACATTATGACAAAATGTTTTAAATATTTGCAGATTTAACGGGAATAAACATAAACTTTAGATTTTAGATTTGTGTGTAGCGCCACCTTGTGGTTCATTATTTTATGTATAGCTGTAGAGAGGGGCGCAGTACCTGGGTCCAGGCAGGTAAACTTGCAGCACTCTTTTGGATCTTTGCGGAAATGCTGACAGCCCTGAGGTCGCTCACACAGAGCAGCCACGCACATCTCAGGCTCGCCATCATGACACGTGCAGCTAAGGCACGGGTCGTCTCCTTTAGGAGTGAAGTAGTACCCCTCGTTCACGACATTGTCTTTGATATCAACACATGTTTGTCCTGCAACAAGATTCAAGAAAATCAAGCTTAGAAAACAAAGTGCCAGTTCAAAAAGGAAACTAGACATCTGAGAAAAACATACTCCTTTTGCAAAGAAAAGGGAACTTCTTGTAGCAGTTCTCTGCGTGCCAGCTGTGCAGACCCCTTTCATTCATGCTTTTAATCTGAAAGCGCTGGAGCTGGGCACAGAAGACATTGTCCTGAGAGGGGGACGAGTCACCAATGGAGGCGAGACCCTCAGGCGGCAGAAACACCTGCATCGCACCTGTGCCACAACAACATATGTTAAAACTATGCAAAAGCCTCTAAGGATAATGTGAAGTTACTGTTAAATACCTTTATATGCTACTTCCCATCGACCCTGCAGTGAGTGGTTCTGATTGGTGATCACATACTGGTAGCCAACCCAAAACCTGGAACATACATGCAACATTTTTAGCTGTTCCTTTGATAAATGTTATTTTTTAATCTGTATCTCGACTAAACTCACTTGCACTGGTCTCGACGCTCACACACTTTGTCGTCAAAGTCCACCTCGATCTTCAGGATGAACTGCAGCTCCTCGTTTGTCACAAAAGTGGCCAGAGACCCATTGACTTTTTGACACGTGTCCACAGCCTGCCAGTAGTTCTCGTTCCTCAAGTACACTTTGTAACAGCTGGCCGTCTTCTCGTAGTGGTGCCACCCACTCGGACATTTCTCTGTGGAGAGATGAAAGGCATTGAAGCCATGTCTAAACAGGGTAAAACCTTACAATGTTATACTGTCAAAAAAAGAAGCTTACTATTGAAGCGAACAGGCTGGGCTACACCAATTACATCTTCAACCTGGTCAAAGCCATTGCCGAACCGGTAACGTTCCTCCTTTGTAGCTGCAAACACAAAAGTCAGGTTTATAGTCTTCATTTTGAATCTCCACAAACACACGCACACATTAGTAACTTGATGGAAATATCTACTGACGTAAATCAATAGCTATAAGTCTCCTAAGGCCAAACAAATCTTTATGGGGAAACGTGATCGACTGATAGGAAACTCGTGAGCACTCATGTCTAGGCAGCAGCATTGGTAAAAAAGTGACCCATTTTAAAATCCATATGTATTACAATCCGTTTGTATTACAATCCATATGTATTAAAATCCGTATGTATTACAATCCGTTTGTATTAAAATCCGTATGTATTAAAATCTGTTTGTATTAAAATCCGTATGTATTAAAATCCGTATGTATTAAATTCCGTTTGTATTAAAATCCGTATGTATTAAAATCCGTATGTATTAAAATCCGTATGTATTAAAATCCGTTTGTATAAAATCCGTTTGTATTAAAATCCGTATGTATTTAAATCCGTATGTATTAAAAAAGGTGTGGTCTGTAAGTTTCCTAAAATAAATAAATGTTAGAAAATTAAGAAATAATGCATATATCTGACCCTGTTTTATGATATTAAGTATCTGTCTACTTTAGTCCCTCCCCTGGCCTCCACAGACCACAGATTACCAACTTTACATCATAGAACAGGGTCAGTTTTAAGCATTTCTTTATGATATATTTAAACTTACGGACTACACTTTCAAGGCATGTTGTTTTATAAATGAATAAATCAATATTACATGTTTTCAAAACACCATCAACCGTCACATATTACAGTTATCTTTGGGCTACATGTCTATTTCTTGTTTGTCACAAATATGCAATAATTTATGTCATTGTAACCACAGAGCACTTCAAATGAGATAAAGCAGATTGAGAGAGGCACATTTTTATGAACTGTTGACAAGGATAAGGCTATTGAGTGATGTGAGGAGACGTATCTAAATGACCGGACTTAAATGAAGTTTAGAAGTGCATCTGGGCAAAGTGAAATCAATAAAGAATTAACACAAACTAAAACTAAATCTAGTGTGTACTTTTTCTGAATGCATTTCTAAATGTATTGACAAAACAGGAAGTTACAAACAAGACACAGAACAGGCTTGGTAGTGCAATAACACATTACTCAAAGATTCTTGAACTGAGCTTTAAACTCAATTCAATGGTGTATTCTTTCTCATCTTTATTTGCATGTTGTATATTTGCTGCTTGATATTATAGAACGAGGAGCTAATAACAAATTTTAGTGTTATACTAACACAAATGAGTATAATGTAAATAGCATGTAGTATTTTCAAAAACAAACAACTGGCACCACACTGAGGCCGCTGAGTTTTTATGAATGAATACAATCCTGAGCCGTAATAAGTGGGTCTGTTGTTGGACTACTGCAGTATGCGGGTCACATGTTGGACTCAATCCCTTCAATAATTCCCTTTATGCGGTCAGAGATCTGGGATAAAGTCTCTCTTGACTTAAGAGGGAAAACAAAAGGATTTTGGTCAAAGGCTTAACACCACAATATCTCAGCCGCAACGAAGAGATCAACCTCATAAGATGTGTAACTCATAAACTAATATCAAGAAGCACTGTATTTACCCAGTACTGTATTATAGTAGTACATAGTAGTACCATAGAACTGGAGAGGCCTAGTCAAACTCAGACCAAACTGAACAGTACTCTGTGTAGTACTAAAGCCCACAGACCACATGAAGCTGGTGTATACATATCACGATACAGGGGCGACACAGAGCAGTCTCCTTGAAGTTTATGTGACTCTGCTCCTGTGCTTTATTACATCAGCAAAAGGACCAGGGACACAGCCGTATAGATCAGCACACGTAATTTCAGAGTTCAGAGCGCCAAATGTGGCTCTGTGGAGTGGGCGGGGAGCCGTCTCAACAGACACGTGCGCACACAGTGGAGCGAACACAATACGAGTGATGGGGGAAAGTAGCGCTGAACAGTATTCCTACATGTGTTCAGTTGTATTGCCATTCAGAAAGTAACCTAGTTTAGCGGGCAAGCCGGCTGTTTACCGGAGCTTCACGTTTGGTTGAACACAGCCATATTTATACATTTTAACTTGGCTTTAAGCATCATGCCATCTTTGCTGCCTTTGACACACCACAAACAACATGTATGACACAGTAACCTCTGAATGTACATAACGATATATTGAGTAGTAGTGTGTACTCACGAGGACAGTCCATCTCATCGCTCTTGTCCTCACATGCCGTCCAGCCGTCACACTGCCAGGACAACGGGATACACTGCAGTTTTCCACTGCGGCAGGCGAACTGCCCGGGACAGCGCTGCTCTGAAATACACAGGAGGTTCAAGAGGTCAGCACACTGTACCATATAAGGACTTTAACAAACAAAGGGGCACGAGGGACATTTAATAAACACAAAAACACAAACACATTCATGTATTACTTTAATCAGCATTGATTCAAAGCACTGTTTACAACGCAGTTCTCCTTAGTTTCATCAACTCTTTGAAAACACGTCCTTGTATCTTCTGGTTTTGACAGTCTTTTAGTGAGAAATAAGCAGCACTTAAAGCAGTTATGCGTTTACTTCATATAATTTACTTCAGTTTACCAACCACTTGGAAATGGCACCATTCAATAGTTTATCATCCATTTGTCTTCCTCGGCCGTCATAAAAATTATTTCTCTTAGTTTCTGCCATATATATATATACAGTAAATGAGTGGAAAAAACCCATGATACCAAACAGCTCACAGTTGTCTCGTGAACCCTAAAACACCCACCAGCACTTTAAAAAATATACAAAATGTCTTCATTGTTTTCAGAATTTAACATGGGTTTAGTTGTTTGTGGCCTACTCTAAGCCAGTGGTTGACACTGTGCATGTGAGGTTTGGAGTTATACATCTCTAGAGACCTACAGCAGAGACAGTTATTGCTGCCTATAGGCCTTTTGTCTCTTCAGCCACAGTGTGTTAAGTGGGTTTGTGCGCAGTGTGTGATTAACATTAGAGCCGCCTGTGTTCAGCTCCCCTCAGGTCTCGCTCAAAAGACTCCAAATAGGCCTGATCTTGAACGAAGAAACTGTACTAGCCCTATATATTGTGCGTCTGTATCTTTGTGCACAATGTTCAAGATTGCCCAGCCGACCAGTCTCATTTCTGGTTTAAAAGATCAAATTACTTCTGAGATTAGGCTGATATCTTTACATTTTCTAGATTGATAGTTGGCCCATTATTATATATGTATGTGATAACTGAATAAAAACGCCTCTACTAATCTCAGGAAAAAGAAAAAAGCTTGTAGTTAGTGTAGTTAGCACATTAGTGTTACACCTCAGTTTGCCAACATACTGTGAAATGGTGCAAAATGGGATGGCTGTACAGTGCAAATACGTAAACATGTCTATTTCACCTCTCGTCAGTTCAGTTGCAATTTTTTAAACCAGTTTTGAAATCCAAAAATGATTATACCGGGCGGCTGGGCAACCTTTGAACGTTGTGCACAGAGTCAATAAAACAAGTAATTTGACATTTGCTAAACTAGAGAATGTGCCGCTTACCTGACAACAATCTGCCCAGAGCTAGTTGTGGACCTGTAACAAATGGAAACAGTAGAGTAACTATCTCGTGTGGTAGTTTTAAGCAGATGAAGAGCACTAGCATTGACTAAATAACAAACGTGCTACTGTCAATTACTATCTGACTAAGTGGTTTCACAGTTGCTTTTTCTAATTGTGGGACGTAAAACCATTTGTGCTCATTTTACAGGCTCTTGCCCTCCCTCAGTATAGCACTACACTGTTTATACAGCTGTTTATACAACTTCTAGTGGACATTTACATTGCAGTACAACAATAGACCACTGAATGTGAAAGAAGGGGTGAGCAATATGGCCATTAAAATCCTGAATCATGATATGAAGTTAAGATGATCTGCTAATCTGAACAAATCGCTGAATCATGCAACAGTGCATTCATTTCTGCTCTACACCACAATCTTTACTGAAACAATGCCAGTGTTCATAAAAAAAGGGAAATAAATAGTATTAAGCATTACGATGAACATTTAGAATTGTAGTAAAAAGATTTTATGAAGACAAAAAATACAAAGTCAACCAATATTTTATTCTATCACCCAGCCCTATGTGAAAGTCAAGAAATATACTAGTCACAAAAACTAGGGATAACGGAATAAGGATTATGATGAACATTGGACTGGATGTACATTGAATTTGTAGTTAAAAAGGTTTCATGAAGACTCTGATATAAGTGGTCTTGGAGTGGAGTAAGCAAAAAAATAAATAGTAGTAAAATATAATTATTTTTCACCTGATTCTACTCAAATACATTATATGCTGCAATATAAACAGAATTTACCCAAAAGTAAAATATTCCTAACTTTTTGTGACTAGTAAATTAATGACATGAATCAAACTACAAATAGAGTAGGTTTAAGTTAATACAGCTCAAATAGGAAGTAAAACTGCTTCGACAATACAAGTACACGCCAATATTGCGAAATGTATTCACTTCCTTTTGAAGAGGACATTGTGGTCTGGTCTGTGAAATGTATTTTAATGGTAAGAGTTGAAATAATATCAAATTCAGTCTGTCGAGACAGGATGCATTTACAACAGTCTGAAAAGTGTGAGACGGATGTGCGCGTCGATCCTAAAAACATCTATTAAATTATCACCTTGTTGCAGTTATTTGAGCTTCAACCTAAAATAAAACCTCTCCAGGACTACAGACCGAGATGTCAGAAGCCTATGGACCTGTCTCTGAAAAACAGCAGTGCTAAATGTATAGTATGTTCTTAAATTGGATTGTTTATGCATGTCTTTAAACAGGGAGAACACGCACACGCCAATCAGAGAAATCGACCCATGTCGCCAAGCCCTGCCCTGTTTGGCAGAAGCATGGCATTACAAAAGAACATGTTTGCAGCCAAAACAATAATCATTCAGTCAACAAAACTTAACCTTTTCAAAGTGCAACGTCAACATTTTGAACGCACGATCTTCATTTTTACTTGGTTTATGTTGGAAGTTAATTCAATGAGAAAATGCTTTTTATATTTGATTAAAAAATAAACATCCCAGCCCTATTACAAGTTGGAGTAAAACTATACCTGGCATAATATTTTATATTGTAGAGAAGATAAATAGATACCAACTTTACTGCAGACGCATGGTCCATAATACATCAAAATGGAATGGATGGAAACTAAAATATGGAATAAAGTAATTTTCTATTGATTCCTCAAGTAGTAATTAATTTATTACATCCTTGACTAGGCGTGTTTATAACTTGTTTGTGGCCTTATTAAAGCTTACTAGCTAGAACACTGATACGAAACATTACAGCCCTTGTACTCTTGTTTTTCCAGGTAGTTTAAAACCCTTGTATTTTCTCTGTTGAAGACCTATTCAGTGCGGCCCTCCTAAGACGATAACAGCTGTCGTGAGAAGTGGTTTTGAGCTGAAGAAGCCTTTTCTTGGTATGATCTGTGCTTCCTGGAGATGAAAATCTGAATCAGCAGCAGTGGGTAATCGCTGCTATAAGCTCTTCTCTATAGCCCTGTCTATTCAGATGGAGAGGCAAACCACACACTCGATAACAGCTGCTATGATAGAAGACAGAGCAAAAAGTTAAAAGTGCTAAAAAGCTGTGAGATGATGTCAATTTTGGACGAGGATTTTCAGCTTTTCAGTTTTCTTTATGTCAACTCATACTTGCCATTTCCAGAGGTGTATATTTGAAATTATATATACAATATGTGAGAAAAACATATTCAACTAGAAAGCACCCCGAGAGCGTGGACCTCCACCAAGGCAGCTCATTTCAACGGGTCACTCCCAAAATCTAACTCTTAAAAAAGGTCTTAATTTCTGACCTTCCCTGAAAATTTCATCCAAATCCGTTACCCGTACCTTTTGCGTAAAGTTGCTCACAGACACACGCCACACAAACACTACCAAAAACATTACCTCCTTGGCGGGGGTAATAACCATGCTGAATATGACGGTATTGATATTTTGGTGATACTTTGATGCAAGTTCAATTACGCAGACATAGATCTTACTTTACTATATAGAAATTACTTCAAAATCAAAACATTGTGATATGGATTTTGAATTTGCAAAATCTTTTGGTATATTGTGGAGCCCTATTTCAATTGTCATCAAGCAATATGGAGAGGTTTCTGTACATTTCTGTCAATTATTTGCTGTATGTCCTCCTTGTGTTACTGTGGGTTCTTCCCAACCTTTTCAAGGACATACATGTGTTAGGAGAATTCATAAATTTAACCCGATGAATGGTTGCCTGTCTGTGTCCAGGACGGTCTACCCCGCCTAAGTCCCATAGTTGCAAGGATAGGCTCTAGTCTGCAACCCCTTAAAAGGAATAAGCCTAGGAAGATGGATGGATGCTTTTCTGCAGTTTTCACCTGGTCCCTTGACGCTTAAAGAGTTTTCATATTGACTGCATCTCTTACATAACGGCATTACCTACCTGATTCAGTGAGCTGTTGAGTGGGCTGGGGCATTCGCTACAGTCCTCCAGACATTGGGTTTAAGTCATCATGAAATAATTAGTCCTATATTATAGTAATGAATATGATTAGCCCTGGAAAAAGCAGCAAATTGTCTGGAGAGGAGGGACAGAATTAAGTCCAATAAGTGGATCAAGGTCAGATCTGTGCAATGTTATCTCAATAAAAGTTAGTTCATCTGCATTGTGTGTCATCTGGAGACACGCATATTAATTTAAAAAAAACTTCAGTCATTACTTAGCACAATTATGCGTAATACCTGATTTCACATCAAAGGAACTGCAAATCACCTTTCACCAAGCTAAGGGCAGCTAATGTGTAAGGCAAAGCTAATGTTTACGGACTAGTTTTTCTAAATCTTTGACAAAACCAGGACGAAAATAGAGTGAAGGCCGAACAATCCCCCAAAAGACCCCAGACCTACTTTCAAAATGAATAGAAAAAGTCAAAGAGCTGTAGACTGTAAATTATTATAACGTTATTAAACAATTGACCGTTTGGTAAAGCCAAAATAATGTTGCTTATAGTTTATTATGCATCAATGGCAGAAGGTCAGAGCTAATAGCGGTTTCACCCACAGAATTGTGAGTGTCACAAGATGCTGCCTGAAGAAAACCACAAGATGTTTTTGTCTATTTACCAAAAATCTATTTACCAAATGCCATTCACAGTGAATAAAGTTGAATACCGCCCTTTGACAAATTGACTGGTATCAAACAGAAAAAAATATGACTTGATTGGAAAGACATTGAATAAAGTTCTTTCACCTTTTGATAAACATTAAATGAAATGATTATTTTGCCTAGTATTTTAAAATCGAACAGTTGGCCCAAGAATAGGATCATGACAAGTCTATTTTAAATACTCAGTGAAAAGTATTGGTGCAGGGCATGAACCATTTGACAACATGTTGCTTTAGTGCAAACAAACCCTATTTATTTAGTGTTTGGAGAGCACCAAGCCACCCGCAAACAAAGCTATAAATTGAACATAGCAATATCTTCTCAAGTATGAAGAAAAATATTTGCCAGGATGTTTTTTTTCTTATGAGTCACGGACAAACTGATAGGCTTTTTTGATAAGTGTTGATTTCAATAATTAGAATTTGTAAAAATTAAACCCTATCAATATTAAACTTGCGTTGATTTGGGCTATTTTTGTACATTTCTGCTGTAGTTCGCAGTCTTGTGTGCACCTCGGAGCCCTTGCAGTACCAAGCAGTAGGCCTGATCGCCTGACCCGCCTAAAGCCTTTCGTCATATCGGTAAGCTGTATCGGTAAGGCCACGGGAAAGAATTGCACGGAGCTAAACAACCGTGATTTATGCATTTACCTGTCCGTGGTGGGTCCGTCAGAGTCAGGGCGAAGAGGAGCGAGAAGAGGACGAAACTGCTGCTGTCAGCCTTCGGCAACATTTATCCTCCATTCATAGTCACTCCACCGAGAAAATAAAAATATACACCGATGATTTGCACCCCCGTCGCCCTCTTCGGACTTCAACCGTTAACGCTGTTTCTGACCATTTTATGCACTCTGGAAAGCGACTAACGGCAAAAACGCAGCCCGAGGAGCATAGTCGTATCGAGCAGCTTCGTAAATGTGGTTAATCAGGGCGAGAGGCTAACATTAGCGGAGTGGCTGTGCGCCGTCGTCCTGGGCGTCCTGCTGCTTGCTCTGGAGCGGTGCTGATCCAAGATGGCCGCGGCTCCCATCACAACAATCCCAAACACGCAGTGGCAAACAGGCATCAGCTGGAGGAGCTGCTGGGCGGAGTTTAGCAGATTACACCCGTCGTTGTCGTTACTAATACACCGATCAAACTAATCAATAAATCTTAAAATGGCCTCATTTGAATTATCAAGAGACAAATTGTTTGTATAATTTACATTAGGGTACATTTTAGGACTCTTATACTTTATACTTTATACGTTTATACTTGACTATACGTTTATACTTAAAACGCTATTAGCCAATTAAGATTTTTTACTAGCCACATAAATTGTTACGTATAGAATACATTTTGGTTTTTGCAATTGTATCTTTTAAATGTTGTTTGCATGTTTCAATGAGACATATAGTTTTTCTGCATACATTCATACTGGATGAAGTCAGGCTTAGTACACTGCTCAAAAAAATAAAGGGAATACTTAAACAACACAATGTAACTCAAGTCAATCACTCTTCTGTGAAATCAAACTGTCCACTTAGGAAGAACACTGATTGACAATCAATTTCACATGCTGTTGTGCAAATGCAATAAACAGGTGGAAATTATAGACAATTGGCAAATTCGCCACTGGCGCCCTGTGCTGTTCACAGATGAAAGCAGGTTCACATTGAGCACATGTGACAGACGTGAAAGAGTCTGGAGATGCCATGGAGAACGTTCTGCTGCCTGCAACATCCTCCAACATGACCGGTTTGGGTGAGTAATGCTTTGGGGGCCGGACAGCCCTCCATGTGCTCTCCAGAGCTCCTCAGACCCCTTGTGAGACCATATGCTGGTGCGGTTGGCCCTGGGTCCCTGCTAATGCAAGACAATGCTAGACCTCATGTGGCTGGAGTGTGTCAGCAGGTCCTGCAAGACGAAGGCATTGATGCTATGGACTGGCCCAGTGCTTCCCCAGACCTGAATCCAACTGGTCACATCTGTCTCGCTCCATCCACCAATGCCACAGTACACCACAGACTGTCCAGGAGTTGGCCCAGGCGTTGTAGGGAGGTCATACAGGCATTACAATAAAGTTGTATCAGCCTGTCGTGTGTTTTTCCACTTTACTTTTGAGTGACTCCAAATCCAGACCTCCATGTTAAGGTTAATAAATGTTTCTGTTGATTTTTATGATTTCTGTGATTTTCTTGTCAGCAAAAATCTAGGATGTGTTATTTTAGTGTTCCCTTTATTTATTTTTGAGCAGTGTCTAAAAACCAACTGTATATATATATATATATATATATTAGATATTTTTTTATTTAAAGAACCTTTACTTGGCAACCCCAGAAAGAGTTGTTCATATTCCTAAATCAGATTGACCTGAATGGTCAATGTTTAGAAATCTCCCCAATCTTTTTGACCAAAATAACATTTTATGACAGGAAAAGATGCAAATGTGTAGGTTTTCATTAATTTGACATTTTGAAGGTTGTTTTTTTTATAGCAATACTCAAAATATTGGTATACCTGTACATTCATTTTTTAACAATTAAAAAAAAAAAAACATTGGATTATTTGCAAATTTTTCTAATGCATTATGAATACCTCAAAAAATAAATGAATATCCAGTCTCAGAACAGCACACGTGTAGTTGCTTCTTTTGATTTTACAATGTTTGCTATCTGGGATAACTAGTAAACATACAATACAAATCATGTAGAAACAAAACATATAAATAAAACAAAATATTCTAGGACATATTTCCTCCTGAAATGTAACACGAACATCCTTGTGCTTTACATCACATCACTGTTTAACGAGCAAAATAAAACATTTTATAGAAATTTGGCAGAAAATAATTAAGAAAAAATTAGAAAAAGTCAGAGGCTTTCCTGCGTTTGGGCAGCTGTAGCAGATTGTCTGTGAGTGATGTGAGATCCTGAGAGCTAGGGGTCTTGACTTTGTTTTGTGTTGGTGTTCCTAAAGGAGTAGCCGGGCCATTAAAGGGAGACTTACAGGCGATGTTTCTGTGTGAGGGCGAAGGGGTATAGCTCGCTCTCAGTGCTTTGTCTGTGTATTTACTTGAAGTCCGGTTTACAAGTCTCTGCAATGCGGGGCTGAGGGCTGGGCTCATTCCTTTGGGTGTAAGACTGCAAACAGAAATAGTAATGGTAAATTGAATGTTCTTCAGTCAAGATATGCACTATTGTCCAGCTCTTTCTATATATTTTAAGGAGATCAAATTTACCTTGCGAGGTTCTGGGTGGCCTTTCGTAATGCCTCTTGTTTTTTGGCACGGTTCTTAGCAGCAGCTTCATTGGCCATCTTCAAACCAAGTCTCTCTCTTCTCCCTGGTTCTGGGATCTTTATGAAAAAAATAAAAGTGTCAGGCTTTTTTATAAACTGCAACATAATGAATAAAATGTGTAAAAATGCAGTACCTTAAATGATGGACCATGGTTTCTCTCAACATATGGTGTATCAGAGCCATCTAGTCGAAATGGGGTGCTCTCGATCTCTCCCCAGGTCATCAGAGGGGACTCAGCTACACCTGCCAACATAAACAAATTTAAAAATCAGTTTGAAAATTATTGTAATTATAGCTGATGAACGCTGCAGACACACACATACCAGGAGCTGGTGATGGGGTAGCCACATATCCATATCCATTCACCGTTGGAGATTCGTGAGGGATGAGCTCCTTACCATCAGGACCCACTTTACCCTGCTTGAACTATACACCAAATACACCAAATAAGATATTAAGCACACTTTTGGTTTGATAAATCTTGAATACTAATAATTTCTGACATCGACTGTTACCTGTGCATTGAGGGCTGCAGCCTGCTGTATCTGGCTTTTGTTGAGAGCTTTGCTGAAAGGGTCTCCAGAAAAGCGTGTATTCTTATGAAGGACCTCTCTTGGTTTCTTAAAGAGGGTGTCGTCATCTTTCACTCCTTTGTCAAAACATCAAAAATACATTAAATTAAAAGATATATATAGTAATTATATGGGTGCATTTGTACTATTTCAGATCATACTAGACCTTACCCTCTGGGTAATACATTAGTGCATTCTTGGCTTTGTACTCCCAGGTTTCCAGTCCGGCCTTGACACACTCCAGTGCCGCCTTCTCTATCGGTGGTAGAGCAAGGTTTTCTTCATGTCGCTACAAAGTAATAAATGTATTAAGAAATCTTTTAACAACAACATGTTAACAACAACAGTGTGGCCATAAAAATACAAAATGACTCCACACACTGTTGTTTAAAGTAAAAGTATTAAAAGCTTTATAAGTTTTTTTGCCATATTATAAACCCTTACCTGTTTAAATTCATTCTCAGCCTCGTATAACCAGGCATGCTTCAGTTTCTCTTTGTCTTCAGCCAGATCCATTATCTGCTCAAAAGATGCATTATCCTCGCTCGTATTTCTAGCAAGAAAACGATCCAAAGTTGGCAACTCCTTCTCTTCCTTGTCATCATCCTTGGATTCTAAAAGTACATAATGAAATACAGTTTGAATAATATGATCTTACTCAATATAAAAACATATGGTTGTGTTTTTTCTACCTTTATTTACATTCCTCGTATGGCTGGATGTGGGAGACCCTGCCTGACCCACTGGTGTCTCAAAACTGGCTGGTGTCACATCTTTAAAAGAACAAGTGAAAAAAAAATAATTACAATGTAGAATATAACTTATATATATATATAATACATATAATAATGACATTAAAATTGAATCAATGTTACTTACAAGGTGCAGAGGCTTGTGGTGTTGATTTGGCCAAAGATGACCCATATCTGATAGATATCGCCCTCATTCTCTCAAGGTCTCCATTTTCCTCAGCCTCTAAATATTCTTTTTGTGCTTGTAACTTTGTCACATCTGGGAAGAAGTCTCGCTGAATGATCTTCTCTAAATTCTGCCACAAAGCATACATTCAACCTAAGCATATATTATTTCACCATAAAATCATACAAACACAATAATCAAAATTGAAATTAGAAATGGTAATATCAGGCCATGCTATACTACTGTATAAGATATGAGATCAGAGCCACAAGGCTGCAGTATTTAAGTAATCTGACAACTGCTCAAAACACTCAATTGCATTTTACACTATTTATTTGGCTTAATAAAAAATAATAATAACGACTTGGCTTGTTTTTAGCATACTAGCTAGCTTTCACTAGCACAGCCCTAGACATGATCTAGATTGCGGTACTACACGGTCTTTTACGTTACCTCTATGTACTCCTCTTCATCAAGGACTTTTCTCTTGGGCTTCTCTTTGTCCTGGTCTTCGGTCTGGGTTCGAAGAGCCAATGTTGTGACAGCTAAGGGGACCAGAGTCCCGGACAGGGATTTTCTGACGCTAGCGCTGCCCTCCATTGTTGACGCAGGTAGCTATTGTAGCCCAAAGTAACTCCTCAGAAACCGAGCAAGAGAGTGGCTTTTTTGAACCAATGCGGTCTAAAATGTGACCAAAATCATTATATGTCTTCGCTATTATATAAAAAAGTCACCTAAACGTGTTTATCACACACAGCCACCTTCAGCATGTCGTAAGTTCAGCGTCCCAAGTTACGTACGCCGTAAACTATTACGTCACAGGAAACACCGGACTCTTTCAAAAGAAAATACATCAAGCACCAACCTCGCCACTAAAATAACCCAACTGTGAGTTAAAACATAACTATAGTAATGTCCTGTATCATTTTGTATTTATTTTAAATATAATTGTTTTTAATTAAAATTTCTGTTTGGCATAACATAAGCTATATTCAGTTGATGTTCGTATCACAAAGGTAAATCTATAATTTGCTTTATTGGAATTCTTTTGTTGTAATAATAATAATAATAATAATAATAATAATAATAATAACAATAACAATAACAATAATAATAATAGATTCGATTTATATTATCCTTTACAATGCCCAAGGCTTTCTCAAAGCCCTTACATTCTTGAGTCCATTATTCATTCACTCCACAATCGCACTGCGGTGGTAAGCCACCGCTGCCCTGGGGCACACTGATGGAAGCGTGGCTGCCAGTTTGCGCCTATGGCCCCTCTGACCACCACCGAACACCAATCATACAACCACATTCTTTCACATTCATTCATTCAATCATTGTTCACACGTTATGCAAATGTATTTAGAAATCAGCTTTTAAAAGGCATATTTGTTATTCATAACAAATACTCATTTTAATCAGAATGCCTACATTATATATATATATATATATATATATATAAAAAAAAGGGGTTAGACACAGATTGAAGATTATTTGATTGTGTTGTTGTTTTTAGTCCTTTTACTTTTCCAAATGCCCCAT